>BMAV01012594.1:137195-157569 GCA_019973955.1 Trichonephila inaurata madagascariensis
TGCAAGTCCCATGGGATGTTCTCCAACGTCTCGTTCCACTGTTGATGTAAACACGCCTAATTCAACTAAACATGCAGGCTGTATAATTTGCAGTCCTAAATCATTACAGATATGCCCGCTCGGAAACAAATTTGGATATCAAGCAGACCAGAGAAGGGTAGAAATGAGGCGGAGGCAGTCCTCGAAAACCTTTCCTGTGTGTGGATGAGGATTGTCCAAGTGATAAATAGCTCCTGGGAGCCCTGCTATGGGTGGCAGTATATATTCCTAAAGAAGGAATATATTATGTTAACGAACGAGCCTTTGGGCTGCCGGGAATCAATATTAGGGGTGATCGTGTGTCTTCGATGTCATCCCATACCATCACTACAATTGTGGGAGCAGTGTGACGATGTACTGCGAGGGCAGGATTGAGACATTCACTACGAAGTCTCCACACATGTGCACGATTGTCATTACAAACCAAATTGAATCTAGATTTGTTTATGAAAACGATCTGATTCCATTCGATTGCAATCTAATCCCTTCGAGCGTGACACCCTTCCAAAAGGAGACGATGGTTAATAGGTTTCAATGGCAATACACGTAATGGAAGCTGCTAAAGCAACTGTCCTTCAGTTAGGCACCTTGCGATGACAAGGACTGACACAGATGCCCGTAGTGAAAGTGCTGTCAATGTATGAATGGCAAACAATGAGATGATCTTCTTAACATTTGGTCTGTCGAGGGTGTCCTGAGCCTGGTCGAAAAGTAACCGATCTCTCTTTTGTCCACTGGTTTCAACACCTCCTCACGGTAGTCAGAATGATCAAGAGGTGGAGAACTACTCACCAAACGGACAACCCAGTCTCTTGGTGAGAGGAAGAGAGGATCCTTATGTCTTCTCTTAAGAGATCTTCTCTATTATTCTTCCTCTCCCGAACTCTGACATATATTCATATTGTCTTCGATGGCGGATTAATGGCATCTCTAGTTAAAAAGCGTCCCATGCAACTGATTAAATATATGCAAACAACCTCTGCCTACCTGTTTTATAATCCAAGGGGAACGTTCAAGGCCCTGGCATTATGCAATGTGTAATCTTGCTGCATTTGGAATCATTTACATATCTGCCAGACACGAACCGTCATGCCAAGTTACGTAACAATCCCACTCTTACTTCTTGTTGCGCAAATTTTTATGGTATCAGTGTATTTTTAAATAAGTTCACTTCATTTTGGCAAATACAAATTTTTTTAATACTCATAATGATACTGGTCGGGACGAGAATATTTAAAACATCCTGAACATGCTGTAACGACTCGATAGAAATGGTCGGGGTTGCCTTCAATGCTTACCAAGCGATGCATTGATGTACATACTTGAAATCTGATCGCGTGGAATTAGTTGAAACATCTTCTTCACGGTACCGTGAATGAGAGTTCTAGTTCTTAATAAAGTCATATTAAGAGCATGGCAACTTAAGCTTTTAACAGATTAGATAATAATATATATGTAAGAATCTACGATGAACAAACACACAATACAAGTAATACCGAAAGAAGTAACTCGGACCACTATCAATATCTAACCTGCCTAATCTCAATTCCAATAATAACTCGTCCTAATATTAAATAGTCAATCCTACCTTAATCCAATCGTAGCTCCGATACTAGGAAGTGGAGTCTTTACACGAGTGCAATGGTATGCACTTTGACCTAATGGTTCTATCTTCAGGATAGCCTCAATTGGCTGTCACTTCACGATTATATCAATCTCTAACATGACATTCCCCAAATTGCCATATCACTTACTGAAACTTCTGATATTTAAAAGCTATCTAATTTGCATCTTTCCTTCCCGTTTCGCTTCTTGTGTTTTGGTTGGAAAAGAGTTGCCATTAATATTGGCCCCAAAAGTACCCAAAGGAGATGTTAAAGAAAAGACGCGTGAGCCCGTCACAAAATAAGACACTTACCTTTTGATATTACCTACTTTTTTGTAACAAAAATGACAATCTTCTCAATCCGATCAAAATGTCAGCTGAAAACGCAACTTCTGCTATAAAACTATTCGCCTTCCTCGCTAAAATACTAATCATAGAACCCGTGCTGCCGTATACTTTGAAAGAGTTTACTTAAAAGAATATTCCTGCTAAGTATCGTCAGAGTAATCGTAAAAATGTTTATTCTATGTAATTTTAAAGTGATTGAGTACCGTCAGTAGATAAAAGGTTAAAGTTGCAATTTTTAATTTTTAGGTACATTCGCCGTATAACGCGCACCCTCTTTTTACGAAGGAACTTGAAATGTACGTGTTCAATGGTCTTACGTTTTGAAGTCATTTATTCGAGGTATTATTCAAAGCTTTGGAAAAAAATAGCATACTTTTAGAATTGCAACCCTTTTTCATAAGGAAATTCTTTTAAATAAACGGTATTTCGACATGTATAGAAGTCTAATTATTTTTCTATGATTATCAATCTTTTTATTTTTAAAGCTCTCACTTTTTGTACCCAGCGTAAAACGTGCACCCATAAATTTCGATCTCATTTTTTTGTTAAAAGTACGCGTTATACACCGGACTTAACGATATACACAATTCCAAATATTTATGAATTAATAAATATACATTTATATTTCCCCAGATGTATTAATTTATAAAATAAAACTCAATATCAATTAAATTACTCTTACTTTATATATTATTTACTTTTTTCAATTCTTACATTCACCTCTTTTTTCAATTCTCCCTATATATATTCCTTTTTATATCGTGTTCAAATTTTCAATCGTTAATAAAATATTTATAATTCATCCACTCAAGTTCAAGTACATTTGTTTGAAACTTGTAGTGGATGACACTTGATGTTAATACAGTTTTTCAAATATTAATTCACTAGTTAAACTTAATTAATTAATTAAAGTACAAGATATATATTTCAGTATATATTACACCTCTAGATGGTACCACCATTGGATAAAACAGCTACTGTTAAATTTGTGATGAAGATTTAACTTAACCTGAATAATCATGCTAGTTAGACATCAATATTCCTTTTACACTGATTTAAAGATAAATTCTTACCTATTATATTCAACTTTTATTTAAAAATGTAATTAATGTGGTTAAAAAGTTTTTAATGTTAATTTAAAAGGTGTTTTACCGCGTAATATTAGGATTCTGTCATATGTATATACATATTTATATTAGTTGTAATTATTTAATAAAAAGTAACTAAAATTAAAAAAATTCTTTGTTAGCCTATGTAGGAATTGAGTTTATTTATTTTTTTTTTATGTTTATTACTTGTTATTACTGAATTGCACTCCAATTAAGGAAGCCATTGCGAAGATAACTTATTTTCCTTTAATTTATTTACTATGATTTTACTTTATTTTATCGTTTGACCTGCTTTCACTTTCATGTTCCTTTCTCAAAATTCTTTAGATCAATATGCTAAGCAGAGAGAGTTATATTAACGTCGAAGTGTAAAGCTGCATAAGGGCTATTGGCCTCATTGCAAATTACTCAGATTAACTTTGAATATGACAACGCCAGTATCTCTCACTTTGCTTTAAAGAGCGACGTTAATAAAAATCGAATCTAATTCTTCGTGCCGAGAGTGCAATAATTAATTAAATAATAAAAATCTTTTTAAGTCAATCTCGTGTTAAGTTAAATATCCTAATTTTATTTTGTGTCAACATCAAAATCCTTTCCAACATTGAAGCTACATAAAACAGTTAGAAATAAAGGAAAATACCATAAATGAATTTCCCCAAAAGCCTTTATTATTACATTTTTCTCTCGTTCAACAAATATTGAGTATCTACGAAATTATGTCTCAATATTTTATTTTCTTAGATCAACAGAGATCAGTTTTCTTTGAAACATTTTCAAAGAAAAACTTCGATTTTCTATTTTTCGTTCATTTGTTACATTTGACTTAAATTGTAACGCGTTGTATATATATATGCAAGTTAAATAAATTCTTTCTCAACCGCAATCCTTTTTTATAATGATTCAGAATTAATACCAGTAAATCCCTTTTTTTAATTGATATAGGGCAGGGATGGCGAACCAGTGGCACGCGTGCCATTGATGGCACGCGACACAATATTTTTGGCATGTCAGTGATCAAAATGGTTTGCACTTTATTTTTCAAAATTTTATAGTTCACTATAAAGGGAATGAGTGATCAGGGAGCACACTCATTTGTTATAGTCTTGCCTTAGTTATGTTGTAGACTCTAATTGCTAATGATGTAAAGTTTGCCTACGCATAGCACAGTCAATTTCATTGACACAACAGTATTTTAAAGTTTACCTGTGTTATATTTACGATTTTTAACTGTTGTTTAACATGGCTAGTTCAGCAAAAGAACAAAAGGTACAAGTTAATAAGTGTAACAGAGAATTTCAAATTTGGTTGACCGAGAGACATAACATTATTAATAAAGGCGAAAAAGCGGTATGTGTTTTATGTTCTGGAATAGTGGTATGCAGAACATCGTCTGTAAAACTTTATTTTGAAAGAAATCACAAACTCTCTTGCTAAAAAAAAGTGAACCACAGCAAAAATAATTAATTGCCAAGAAACTGTCTGGCAGATGACTCAAATTCAGCATATATTCTACGAAAAGTAACATCTTACAATTCTAATATAAGTGTTTTGTCATCTTAACTGCAACAACAGAAGTCACACTGATGTCACTTTAATTTGAATAACACGAATAACTAAAACATTTATAGCTATACAGCGCAAAAAGTATTTTTCCCAGTAATTAGAATGTTGTGTGTTATTAGTATTTAATTTTATTATTTTCCCAGTAGACATAAGTCAAAATAATTCGAAGGCCCATCTATACCTCATTAGACACTTCTTTGGGAAAAAAGGGGCACCTTGATCTATAAAGGTTCGCCAACCCTGATATAGGGGAACAAAATATGACTCACGTTAGTATATTTATAAATGTTTCGAAAACATTTCAACTCGACTATACATACATATTCGTCATATAGTTCTATAAACAAATGATCCTCAGTATAGTTTATTTTTACTTTTTCTTGCCAATATTATATCGTCGTTGAATTCCAACTAAAGTGATCCTGCATGAGGATATTTGTCGGAATTAGATGAATATGACAAGCACTCTGATACGGATTTATTTATTTGTGATGAAGAAGAGGAAGAAATGAAATAAAAATGACAGTACATTTATCTAACGCGCGTGGAAAAGCTTCTTGCTACAAAGAGCATTTCGAAAAATTTCACAATAATTTGTATTTTTAACTTTAATTTTCCTATTTTTTTTCAATTTTTTGTAACCCATACATTTTGTAATTTAATTTTTGTAATTTTATACAATCCCAATAAAAGAAAATCTACCTTGTAATGTTTCCTATGGTGGTTACACTGGTTGTACACTTAAATAAGACATGTATGAACATGAGGTTACAATGGAATTTTACCTTATACATACCCCTAGTGTTTATCCCCATGGTATGCAAGGGTTTAACTTTATATTGTTACGAATTTTGTGTAAATAGTGTAACTAATTTGTATTTGGATGTGTAAAACATTTATATTACTCTATGTTATATTTATTTTAGGTTAAAAAATGTAATATTCCCAAGCAAACGCCGTCCCTTACACTATAGTGGCAATTCAATGAGAACTTGGTGAAATCTTGACGATAGAGCCAAGTTGGCGGCCAATTTGGCGATTTTGGGGAGTTCGGGACCCTCTGGATTCTTCTAGAAATTTCTCTACTAATTTCGGTGTTCTATGACGCGTGAGGATTTTTCTAGAAGTTTCCGCCGGGTTTATAAATAGAGCGGTGCTATATATATAGCCGCAAGTGTCAATCTTTATTCAACCAGCGATTAGGGAGCATTGTTTTGATTACCATCTAGCTCGGCTGTGCTTGAGAATAATCTTTTACATGCGTGTATTAAAACAACCCAGATTAGATTCAAGAGAGAAATCTCTTGAGATAGCCAATTAAAGGACTACAGCAGTAGCTATTTGGCAGTTTTAAAACATTATTTCAATGTTGCCAGTGTCGACAGAAATTTTAATACTGTAATTCTGCTAATGATAACTTAAATAACACATTAAAGGGAATTTCCCCAAGAGTGGAATTACTTAAAAATTATTGCAGTTAAGTTCCGGTATAAAATATTTGGTTTTGAAAAATTGTATTCATATTTAATTATTTTTCATTATTTAAATGGCTTTTAAATTGTAAAAGTTATTCATATTCTTTTATATATCTACATGTTTGTAATATTTGGATAAAAAAAATAATGGGCAAACTAACTTTATGTTCTTCGTACTATCATAACTGTTTTTCTTTTCGGCAAGAAACGATACTTCTAATCTTAGAAATAATTCTAATTCAAATATATACACATTCGTATAAATGTACCGTTTCTTTAAATATTCAACTTATTTTTCAAAAAAATGTCTTTATGTGAAGATAAATAAAATAAAAGATTAAAATCACTCGAAAGAAAAATCATTTCACAAAGCAATACTTTTTTTAAACATTTTTACTCTTATTTAATATGAAGATTTTCTCCCAACAATGAACTGCTTTTAAATTTCTTTCAAATACAAGAATAAATTTGATTTACTGAATAGATTCATTCATTGCGTGTAAGTTCTTTTAAATTAAAGAGATCCTTTTTTTTTAACAACAAGTAAAGAATGCTCTGTTTGATAACAACAAATAACAGTACAATTTGTAATTGCTGAATAAATAAAGAATGATTTTATATTTTTTTTGTTTGAAACATTCGTTTTTTTTCTTCCTTGAAGATTTAACTTCTTTTTATACATTGTGTGAACCGAGAAACTCTAAAAAAACTTAATTGTTTCACTTTTTAAATATTTTTTTTTGTTTTAAAGTAAAACAATGTTTGCACATTCATGTTATATGATAAAAATTTAACAGAAATTCATGGGGCGGCTTAATACACGGGCGTGGTTTATGTAATAATACTCAACTTTCTTTGTAAATTTTTGACTATCATATCTTATATTTTGGATAGTTCTAATTAGTTTATTATTAGATAATACATTGCAACCAATATTTCATTAATTGTATAATAGAAAGATTTTAAATTATTACCTTTATAATTTCGCTATAGGAGCAATACGAGGGATACACTTCTTGTAGTTTTAAATCGAATTCAAGTGATGCGAAAGACACCACAGCTGGCACTATTATCTCTTAATCCATTCTATACTAAAACTAAACTCAGTGGCGCAACAGCCCCTGATTTCCAAGGCCTACTGTGTCCATACGTGACACAGGATACGTGACCACTGGGATGCATATGCAGATGTCCCGATCAGGTTGGGGGCTGCGGTAGCCCAGTGGTTCAGGTATTGAATCTTGGCAGGCATGACATAAGTTCGAGCCCTGTATCACTAAAGACCCGCCGAGTAGGCGTGAGATTCATGTTAAATCTATCGAGAGCTCAAATGTCCTCCCGTTGGTGTGGTAGTTAAGAGAGGGATGTGCCAGCTCAGGTGTCGTCCTCGTCAATTGGTGTAGCTCAACAGTGCGACGTTAATATTCACTCAGCCCGATCAGGTGGTCAGTCTGAAATGAAACACCCAGTTTTTAGTCCCCAAGCAAGCTTAGTTCTAATTTATCAACCCACTGAAGAGATGAAAGGCTGAGTAGGCGTTGCCCAGACCGAGGATAGAACCCCAAACCTGTGGTGTGGAAGCGCGATACGCCACCACTCGGCCACTGGGACTTCCACCCTATACTAAAGCAAGGACATTTAAGGGCTACACGTAAGCCATGTAAGCATACGAGAGAGAGTGGGAGTTACATTAATATCGCACCATAAAACAACACGAAAGCTATTAGTGACAGACCTCATATTTTTGAGCTTCGAGTCAAGAGACGAGGATTGCACCAGAGCTGGAGGATGACACCCCTTCTCCAAACTACGCCACCACGCCAAAGAGAGGACTTGGAACTTCGTTAGATTTAACGTGCATCAACCTCATATACATGGAGGGTCTTCAGTAGCACGAAATAGTAACACACCCCGGCACCGAGACTAACACGGCCACTTTTACATGCACAAGAGCTACCAATTAGTTACTAATTCGTTACTCTTTTTTAATGTTTGGTTAAAGGCGCAGCTTGAGGTTTCAGTACTCAAAATTCAATCCAGTCAATCAACTTTATAAAACCCTATTAAATACTAAGAGAAAAAAAAAAGAGAATTCAATTTAAATCATTCTATTTCAAAATAAATGATCATTAAAAATATCAATTTATTATAATAAGGCTTGATAATTTCCAATTACAAAATTTATATTTCTTCAAAAGAGAACAAATTTGAATATAATCAATGTTTTCTCAAAAATATTACTATATATTTTACAGATAGAATATAGCTGACCCATAGTATGACTGAGAAATCACAGCAGCGTTCAGAACATGCCGCGAGCTATCTAGGCCATTTTTCTGCATAAGCTATCAACTGATGAATATTCTCAACATGGGTTTTGTCCTATCGGTGAAGATTCATGGTGTGGATATAAGAAGGCTGAAGTATCAGGTAAGTCTTACAAACATAAAAACAGTCTTCCTGTCTCTGTCGTAGAAGCAATGAGTCCTATATTTAAAGATCTTTCCCATCCCTATCTGTTGAAAAAATGTTTGCATGGGAAAACACAAAACCCGAATGAAAGTTTTCATAATGTCATTTGGTCACGTGTTCCTAAAACAACATTTATATAGATTGAAACACTTTCACTTGGTGTTCATGATGCTATTTGTTCCTTTAATGATGGTAATGTATCCAAATTAAAAATTCTTCAAAAAATAGGAGTAGAACTTAGGGAATATTCAGTAAGTGCCATGGAAATTCTCGATAGGGATAGATTAATGAAAGCAATCTATGTGCTTTTCCTCGACGATCGAAGAAAATTAGACAAGATAAAAGAAGAAAACGAAAGAAAGAAGATAATATTTTTTAAAAAATAATAAGGTAAAAACTTGCTACAGAGCTGGACCTTTTTGATGAGGTAAAATTTTATACAAAAGCTACTGTTTTCCAAAAATTATATTTTTTAAATTGTGTTCTTTTTTTTTCTCTAAATCTACTGTATGCATGAACTGAAATTTTTTACTTTATATTTGATAAATATTCTTGTGTATACTGAAGTTAAATTTTGGAAGTGTTCCTCAAGCATTTAGCTAGAAAGCTGATGTCGTAACACAGAAAACAGACAATTTTTATTAAACTCAAAATTGTACTCTGCAAAAATTATATTTTTAAACAGGCGGAACAATTTTTTTAAAAAAAATTCACTTCTGTATGAAGATAAATGTTTATTTAATACACAGACAAATTTTTGAGCTTAGGTGTTCAATAGTTTCTTAGTAAAAGACACATAAATGTATCTCAAAATGTGTGACGGGCTCACGCGTCTTTTCTTTAACATAACCTCTGGGCTCTTTGGTGGCCAAGATTAATGGCAACTCTTTTCCAACCAAAACCCAAGAAGCGAAATGTGAACAAGAAATGCAAATAAGATAGTTCTTAAAAGAACAGAAGTTTCAGTAAACATAACGGCAATTTGGGGAAAGTTATGTTTGAAGAGATACAAGCGTGAATTGACAGCCACTCGTGAAGTTACTTGGAAAGTAAACCAGTAATACAAAGTGCATACCATTGCACGCGCGCCCAGACGTTTCCATATAAAGGTTGAAGTTAAGTTTGGATTAAGGTAGGACTGATTATTTGATATTAGGACTTATTAGAAGTGAGAGTAGGTGGATTGAATAATTATTTAGAAAAAGTGGTCTAAGTTACGCGGTTCGGTTTAAGTATCATTGTGTGTGTTTGTTCATTCTAGATTCTCGCTATTTAAATTTATCTAAATTGTTAGACATTTAAGTTCTATTCTTAATAAAGTCATATTAAGAACTTAAAATGTCTATTCCTATTACAAATCCTACACCTCTAACTCAGCTGACAATCAAAGATACGGTCACCAAAGGGGAGCTGTATCACAAATGCAATACCCTTTTTCGTTGCATGAAGCTTGTTACATACAAAAAAGTACATAAATTTCATGTTTAAAAACATAAAATCAGTTTTCTTGTTGTTGTTTTGGATACTATTTATGTAATATCTAAAGAAACTTTTTAATTCTGATACTTTAAGAAATTGTGTTTACATATGAATATATAAAACACTAATGAAACTTTTCGAAATGTCGTATAATCATGTATTACCAAAGCCATATTTTCACGTATTGACACATTTTCACATGGTATTTATGATGCTTTATAGTCAAATTTGATTAAAGTAATATATCAGAACAGAAAATTCGTCAAAAATTGATACAGAAATTGAGGAAAATTATGCAAATGCTATAAAATACCTCGATAGATTAAAAGTGAAAAATTCTATATATGTATTTTCTGAGAAATCTAACAGAAAAAAGTAAAAGTCTTAAAAGTAATAGATAATAAGCTAACATTTAAAAAAGTAGGGCAAATAAAGATTGTAAGTCATAATTTTTTTGATGAAGTGACATTTTATAATAAAAATGCAATTATCTCAAAATGATGTTTTTAAAACTTCGTGTACCTTTTTCTCAGAATCTACTGAATGGATGCATTTGCAATTTTTACTGAATATTATTGATACACTATCTGGCCAAAAGTATCCGGACACCCCTTAAAACAGCGGTTCTGGTGAGTGACGCAATTTGATACGTAATTGAAAGCTATAAAAGTGTTCGTAGAGGTTTGTCAGATTGTATTTATGCGTTTGGGAGGCAATAATTAAGTCAAAGGAGCTTAGTGAGTTTGATCCTGGCAGTATAGTGGGATGCCACTTTTGTGGGAAATCAGTTTGTGAAATTACGGACTTTCTACAGAAGCCTAAATCCACTGTGAGTGATGTGAAGTGGAAACGCGCGCGCGTCGAGGCAGTGAAACGGCACAAAAACGAACCGGTAGGCCAAAAATACTTGGTGAACGCAGCCGCAGAACTCTGAAAAGGGTAGTGAAAAAAAATCGCAAGTCCTCGTTGGTGGAAACTTCTCAGGAGTTCCAAAGTTCATCGGGAATTAGAGTTAGCAGCAGGATTCTCCGTCGAGAGTTAAAAAACTTGAGATTCCATGGTCTTACAACCGCTCACAAGCTAAACATCACTCCACAGTTTGCGAAGCATCGATTGCAATGGTGTAGAGCTCACCGTCATTGGACTGTGGACATGTGGAAAACTGTTCTTTGGAGTGATGAATCTCGCTTTACAGTCTGGCAGTCGGATGGACGCGTCTGGGTTTGGCAGATGCCCGGCGAACGTTTCTTTAGTGACTGCATTGTGCCGACTGTTAAATTTGGTGGTGGAAGCATAATGGTGTGGGAGTGTTTCTCATAATTTGGCCTGGGTCCGTTAGTTCCTGTGATTGAAAACATGAACTTTGAAATGTATGTGGGCATTCTGGACAATGCTGCACTCCCAACTCTATGGCAATATTTCGGAGAAGGCCCATTTCTCTTCCAGCAGGAACTGCTCCATTCACACATCGAGGCTTACACAGACGTGGTTTGACGAAATGGGTGTTCAAAAACTGGACTGGCCTTCTCAGAGCCCCGATCTAAATCCCATAGAACACCTTTGGGATGAATTAGAGCGCAGATTACGTAGCCAGCCAAATCGACCATCCTCACTGCAAGGCTTCACTTCTGCTGTGATGGACGCCTGGAAGGCAGTTCCTATGGTCATCTATCAAAAATTGGTGTAAAGTCTTCCCAAACGTGTGCAGGCTGTCATCCATGCAAAAGGGGGACCAACATCATATTAATATGTGCCTCAGGACGCTCTAAGTCCATACCACTGGGTGTCGGGATATTTTTGGCCAGATATATATATATATATATATATATAGTGTATGTAACTATATATATTGAAGTGAGCCTTTTGTAATATTCCCAAAATATTTTGCTAGAGACCAGTTATCGTAACAAAAAATGACAATTTTCAAAAAATTCATCAAGATACTTTTACGTTGCATGTTTTTGAAGAAACTAAACAATATATCTGAAAAAACTCACTGCAGTATAAATAAAAAAGTCTAATTAATATACAGACGAAATTTGAAATCTGATTGATTAATAGTTTTCCCACTTAGAAGTAATGCGAAGGTTTTTGGTGTGATAGACCTTATAATTTTAAACCTCGTTCAAGCAGAAGGGCAATTCCTGAGCTGACGCTTAACTCTCTTTACACTTCCACACCATACTAACATTAACTTAGAGCAGAGATGAAGATTAAGTGGATCGCGATCTACCGATGAACCACCAAGACATTTTGATTTTGGGGTGACCGCCTTTACTAAGACGCGCATACTAAAAGAAACTTATTTATGGAAAACAGACGCCACTAGACTGGAGAATCGGCTATTCAAAATTGATGCGAATGTGTTTACTTAAGCAAATAATTTGATAAATGTGTAGATGGCACATGTACTTTCATTGAAAGTGCACGATGATCCTTAACACTTTCACTGCCACTGCAGGGGGAAAAGCGATCATTGAGATGCCAGCCGTAGAAAGTAATTTTTTCCACACACCGACTGATGGAGAGAATAGAGGCTGATGAACAACTCTTCCCGCGAGAGCACGGGATTGGCTGTGAGACATCATCCTACACCCCGAACTTCCACGGGATTGGGTTCTCGAGTTAAATTTTTTGAATCACCAGCGAACTAATGGGAGAACTATTTTAGATTCATTATCTTACGTATGCTGCCTGTCAGTGTATTAAATAAGCCCAAGGTCTAGCAGTATCTTATAGTTTTCTAAGCTTTCTATTTTTACTATTATATTTTCATTACAATTTTTACTCAAAAACACTTGTGTTACTTGTGTGTTTTTGTAGTAAAAATAGTAATCTGTCATATTTTAAAAGAGGGGCACAATTTCGAAAACAAGTTTTAAAGAAAACATACAATTTTAAAACAGAATGGTCACACTTATACCACTGGGTGGTCTGTGTAAAACATTAAATCATTACAAGTAGCCCGTTCTTAGAGGCCTGTTTCGTAGGTAGAGCGTAGACAGATAGGCCTGTGAGCGTAGACATATCTACATGACAAGTCTCTTGTCGCATCAAAATTCGACTGCAAAATATAGACCACAAGATCGCAAACACGACCACTTGATTACCACGTCCGCAAGAATAGATTAACCATGTTAATAAAAGCAATTTATTAGATATCTGTATATTCTAAAAATTTCATAAATGTGAGCTTATCATGTATTTTAAAAAAATGTCAAGTAGAACACATACATCATATAATTTAAATGAATTCACCAATTTTCTTTATATATTATTGTGAAAAACTTTGAATAAAAATAATCAGAATCTTATAGTGAACATTTTGAAGAACGAAAAATAACACACAATGAACCACCTTGAAGGGATTAAATAGTGAAAATGTGTTTTTTCTCTCATTCAAATTGTTTCAGCAGAACTTATTATTTTCGGATTTAAAATCCTACGTTTTATCACAAAAACCATCTATCCAAAAATTCTGTTTGTAGACTCTTCCATGTTGTTTTTTCTTCAGATTGAATTTAGCTTGAAATTAAAAAGCAATTCCTCGAAGAAAAGATTCCAGAATTGTTTCTTCTTTCCAAGATGCTTACACGCGAGCTTAAAATTCTAGTTACAAAAACATTTTTTAATCTGATTGTATATGGTTTGAAAATCTTATGTTTGTCTTTGCGTCAGTTATTAATTTTTAAACTGCACATCTCAGACAAATCAAAAAAAGAAACATTGCGTCTTCAATTTTTGGATTCATTGTTTTCAATCTAGTTTTATTTGGATTCTTACCTTGATGTTCATCTTAAAAATCTAACTTTGATGCTTTATTTCTTGAAATTTCCAAAAACAAAATTAAAAAATAATCCTCATAACAATATTTTTTTTTTCTTTTATAGCATGCAAGTGAAAAATAAAAAAAAGAAGTCTCCCCATTATTGTAAAGAGTTTCTGATGGTTTCAAACTAATATAAACAAAGATACATATTTTTGAGTTATTCTTCTGTTTTAAAAATAGAAACAAATTTTACCAAAATTAATTAAGTGTCAGTGATTACGCTTTAAACTGAAAATGGGGTTAATGTAGGACTTGAATAGGCCTCTGTAAATAAGTTGAAGTACATTTGTGCATAAATTATTGAATTTAATCTTGTTTCATTTAAGCTGCACTTAAGCTCAACTTAATCATATTCCATTAAGCACACTTTAATTATAAATTAAGCAGGTACACAAGAAAACACTTTCTAATTCTATAAAAGCTTTTACACTTATCTGTATAATTTACAAGCAAATTCGTTTAAAAGCGAATAATTGTTCGATGAATTGAATATTTCAATGATTAATTAAAAATTTATATTAAATGTACAGCATGCATAATAAACTCTTTTTATTGAATTTTGAGAATAAATCTTTCCATAATTTTCAAATTAAAAAGTAATCATCACAACCTAAATACAATTACTAATGATTTTCTAAATTTATTTCGCTGTAAATGTATATAAATAAGATGAATGTAAGAAATAGAAAAAAAAATTTCTTTAAAAGTCAAAAATTATAACCATACTTCATTCAATATAGAAAAAATACAAATCTACGTTTATAATTTAATAAATGTTTTCAAAAGTGTCATTTATTGTTTCGTTCCCTTTTTTTAATAGTAAGAAGAAATTTTTAAATAGGATTTAAAAATACTTTTTATTTTTGAGAAAATAAAACTTAATCGATTCTTTACAATGTAAAACATGCTAAATATCATTGAACGTATTTTCTTGTACATAATGCAGAAAAACTCTTATAACGTATTCTTATAAAGACTAAGTGAAAAACCATTTGCAAAATAAACAAGTTTCCTTGAATAGACATTTTATTAAATACATATAGGCATTTCTGATGGATTTGCCAAAAACTAAATTTATTTTCTTGCCACAAAACACTCCTGATATATTGCGCCCTTCAATTCTAATCTTTTTAAATGTATGCTTTTACTGGGGAATTTTGGTTCCATGTGAGTACTCCAAGTGTAAGGATTAAAGCTGTTTTACTACCATACTGAAACGAGATTCGTAAATGCATTACGATATTGTGGATTTTCTGTTTTATATCCACAACTTTCAAAAGACGATAATAACTTTTTTACAGAGTTAGTTTTTCTTTCAAATCATAGGAATAACATTTTCACTTTTCCCTTGATTTTCAAAATATCAATAACCGGTTTAGCAAATTTTCTTTAATTTTTAAAGTTATATTCCATTTTTATTTAGTTTGCACACGCAAACTAATTTTATTATTTGCGAACATTTTCTGATAAAACATAAAATAAAGATTTAACATATATTTTACATAAAACTATATATATATATAACAAATGTATATTTAATCTTACATATAAAATAGGTACCTATATATTAGATTATCTAAGATACCCACGTTGCTAAAAGAAGATTCATCTTTGAGAAAATTTGTTTAATAAAAATATAATTCAATACTATTTTACTTGGAAGATTATGAGCCAAACTATTTTAATATTTTTAATTGCTTTAAATAGTTTATTTATATTTATGTTCCATTTCATATATATCGGGAGGGGCTATGTGTGGATTGTATAATTTTTAATCACAGTCAAATAACAACGAACGACTCGTGAGTTCAACTTCTTTTAATTTAATATCATATTAAACAAGAAGAATTTAGATCTATTTGTGTTTAATGTGCATCTGTCATCATTACAGTTATTCAGTTTGAGCCCGTTGCTTTAATTCTTAGTTACTATCTTAACTAACCAGCTCTGTATACAGAAACTCCCTACGACAGTGTTTCTGAAATTGCGGGGCTCCCCCCTAGGGGGAGTGATACCCTTACGAAGAGGGCGCAAGCATATTGAAAAGTTGAAAACAGAATGTTGTTTTAAAAAACTGTTAATTTACTGAAAGTAAACAAACAAAATACATTCTGACATAATAAAAAATATAAAATACACATTTACACTGATAATATTCACTTATAAATGTATCAGTACTGCGCAGTGTGTTTTATAATTAATTTAACAATACTAAGTTAAGAACCAGTTTATTAATTACCAGTGACCCCATGGCTTGTCATATATAAAACTGTATGCAAAAATTAACATTGATCTTAATAATATGTACGGTTTATAATTAATCCCATAAATGCCGATTTAAAATTACGCAATTCTTTCCCCAATACCTACGTTTAACAAGTAGGCAAGTGTATGTGGTGTAATGGAGGGAGGGGGTAGAGATGGAATAAACAAGAACATTATCTAAAGTAAAGAAATCCTTCACAAACACTGTCAAGGTAATTTTATTGCATTCTAAAGCCTTCAAGATAATTTTATAGATATCAATTCACAGTAAAGATGGTACTTCGGAAAGACTTTTATATACGTACGTCCGCGGCAATGTGAGACATTTGCATATGCCGGCGGCACTTAAGAGATTAAAGTGTTATTGTAAGTTTAGCGTCATAGTATAATATTATAGAATTCAATTCATTTTTATTGTATGGAGGGGAAGGGGTGCGATGGAATTTATGATTGAATATTGGATCGCAAATATTGAAAGTTTGAGAAGCACTGCCCTACGATGTGTTTCTTCAATTTATGTATTCTATGATGATTTCTACACTTTTGAGAATAGTAATCAGCTTAAGCTGTATGAATGTCCAGGAAGTAAATTTTCTGTGAGCCGTGAACAAGAACAAAACATGGTCGACTGAAAACATTTATCGGAACAGTTCTAGCAATCCTTCAGTTACTTCCCAACGTAAGAACTACCAAAACTGTAGCCCTTGGCATATCGTGAGATCATTTTTTGTATTCCTGTATCGTTGAGATCCACCATCCAGAATTAGAGACCAGCGTGTAATACCTGTTTGAACCTCTTTACCATTAAGAAAATGCTAAGAAATGTGTGCTTTTTTTCGGTTGTAAAAAAAGATGGAAATCTTTGAAAGCAAATTTCCAGACTAGAAAATGCATGGTCAGACACCTCTTAACGAATTTCCTACGACAGATATTTTGTGCGAAGCGTTATATGTGATTAACTGCGTCATCCTGGATCAACACTGTACCCCCATCGATATCCCTTGATCTGTGAATGAATTATCACAATATCACAGTAACAAAGTAACAGTTAAAAGCATTTATTATGGATTTTGCATTTATTTGGAGAAATGAGATTCTACTACAAGATGTCGAAGATGCCTGAGTGCATAGTTAAAATTAGAACCCGTGTTTGGAATATTTTTTCCCATATAAAAGTGGTGCTCCATCTTTTATATTATAGTCAGGCATCTTATTCTTATAAAAAATAGCACATGTTTTACTATATTACTCATTTTTGTTTGAATTGATCTTTTTTGTTTAGTATAAAGTGTGTGTTAAGCCTTTTTTCTCTTGTAATAAAAATCTCACTTTACCTATTAAAATAAAAAACTACTTACTTGTGGAATATTTTGAAATTTTTAAACTCAGTATTATAAACTAATGTATCAATTATCAGGTTTTAAGAAAATTCAAACATTTTCATGTCTGATAATATGTTTCAAGTTTAGTTTAAGTTATTGTACATTTGCGAAGACACTAAATGCAAACTAACGAAAAGCACGAATTGTATGTGTGTGCGACACACACATGATAGGTACACCCAAACTCTTTGTTTCTTACCAATCACAATGCATTTCTTGGCATTTGTTGATAGTGAGAGAAATTTACTTTCTGGATTGTTTAATTAGCACAATTGATACCGGTAATTCCAATACTATCAGTAATAAAGCATGCTCAAAATAATCGATTGAATACAAATATTTACGTAAATGTTTTTAAACTTCGAAATTAAAGAAAAATATTAATATATATATATATATATTGATGATTATTATTGCAAAACATTCATTTCAGGAAGATAAATGAAAATGTTAAATCAAGCATCTTTTAGTTAATAATTTTAAATTAATGCTGTAGAAGAAGTCATTTTGAAGTTCACAAATTAACTTTATTAATTTAAGGTTTGTTACGAATACATAAATTTATCCTAAACAATTCATAATAATGGAATCTCTTTTATTTTACAAATATATTTTAATAAAGTGTAAACCAGACAAATCCTTTATTTGTGAATATATTAAACTTTAAATTCATATCGTTGAATATAAAGAGTATTCAAAAATGGAATCCTTTTTTGTCATTATAAAGAAAGTTGCATACAAGAAAAAAAACATATGTATAAAAGCATTAAAAATTTCAAGGGCGTAACTCATTGTCTTCATAATAAGAAGGGTTTTACGAAACGTCGCAGAGCAAATTTCAAAGTAAAGAGAAATAATATTAAATTCATTATTTTTAAATTAAAAAAATTCTTATATCCATTATTTCAAAAAAAAAATTTAATCCAAAAAAGACATAAAACTTACGCATTAAACTCATTTTTGTAAGATATTTAATTTCATTTTTAAAAATTCAGGTAGGTTATGTAAATTAAAATTATTACATAAAAAAGGAAGTTTATCATCTTCCCATAATATTTTTCTGATGGCAATTGAATAAAATGATATAAAACCTCATAAATATAAAAAAAGAGTATCATTACAGTACTATTCCCATCTAATTTTATTTATTTATGCAGCCTTGAAGCAAATTTTAAATTCAAAATACATTCAAAATCTGTAGTACAAGATAAAATGAATAAGAATTGCATATGAAATCTCCTTTTAAGAAAGGAAATAAAAAATATTTCCTTCCTATTTCTCTTCATTGTTTCTCACAAATTTTCCCTTTGGTGAAAAGTCGGAAGAATGGAAATTCCTGGCGAATGAGATATCCATTGTTTTACGCTTCCCGTGACAAATTACCGGTTTAAAGAAGATCTTCTCTCCCAACGATGCTCTCATAATAGCTGACATTAAAAAAAACGAAAAACTTTTCCTGCGCTTTCTGAGGGAGTTGATTCTTTTTTCAGGAAAAGAAAAGCTAGAAAGAGGATGTTTGTTATTCGGGACACTGACGTTTGCCTCCAAATTAGCATATACTGGATTCTTTGTTGGAGTAGATTCTTCATGAAATTGAATAAATAACCTACAAAGGTACATATAGCTGGTATACAGTGTATAATTAAAGAGTTTTCAGTAATAACAAAGTATTTATGTATATTTACACAAATAAATAACTATTTGTATAAAATAATTTCTATTACTTGGTAAAAAAGGAAAGGCATTTTAAAATTTAAGATGGCTGACTACATTCAAAACTGTGATTTTGAAATCCCATATAAATGAATATTTGCTTAATATTTTGTCACTTGAATTATATATATAGAATAAACATATAAAATTGCTTTAGGAATATTATTACAAGAAAAAATTTATTTAAATGCATTTTTTTGGGAAAAAATGAAGACAAAATTACATATATTCAAAACATTTTCTTATTACGAAAAATGTTTCTATAATAAAAATATGTTGCCTATATATAAGCTGTAACTTCTATATCGGGGTTAAACTAAATGTTTTAAAAAATTCACATTTTTAGAATCTAGATCAGCGATACTCAACCTGCGGCCAGCGGGCCACATGCAGCCCACAAAGCCTTTTTAAGTGATCCGGTCCTAACCCATTGCTCTGAGAAATTCTTATATTTAAAACAATGTATTAAAAATTTGGTAGAAATTCTTTAACTAGAAATCAAATATATCAATTTTGCTTTTTTGCGATGTCGTACGGCTGCGAATTGATATTATTTTTCTATTTGTAACGGTTAGTGATAACAGACGGCAGTGGGTTACCGTCAGTTTTATGGGTGAAACTAATTTTGAACAATCTTTTATACCTTGAAAGCGAAAAATATTTGAATGATTTGGAGGTTGACTCTTTTGTAGTGAAAAACAAACATGGAAATCAGTACTTGTTTGATTTGTCACGAAAGTGCTGTATTTAAAAAATACCAATAAACAGGATTAATGACATTTTTCCTCTTTCAAGAGGTGATATATAGGCTTTATTGAATGTTCTTTGTAACAGCAACAAAGTGTTTTGTCAGTGTTAGCCACAGCAGTAACAAAGACATCTTATGAAGTTTGTTATATTATTCGTAATAATATGAAACCGTTTACTGATGCAAAAATTGGGAAGGAGTTTTTCTTAAATTCTTTTAGTTTAGTGTTAGTGACAAAAATAAAAAATATGAATAATTAATAAAAGCAAAATAAGAGTTATAATATTTTGATTAATTTTCCTTATATTTAAAGTATCTAATGTTATCTTGATCAAGTATTTCT
>BMAV01012594.1:166501-201298 GCA_019973955.1 Trichonephila inaurata madagascariensis
ATTGTTGCTTAAGTTTTGCACACCAGTGTGTATATATATATATATGTATATATATATAGAAAGAGAGAGAGAAATTGGAAAATATAAATACAACTCAGATTTCATTCCGTTCTTGTTAGTAACTTAAATTACATCTGTGAATTGCTTTTGTGTTTCAGTAAAGAACTAATACAAATTAATAAAAACATCGCATTATTATCTTTAAATGATAAAAGATGCAATTCATCTAATTCAAGTACAGCCGTTGTTGGAAGGTACTTCAATTTCTTATTTTTAATTGAAGAATTGGGAAAATGTCAGTTTCATAAGCTGAGATACATGATTTCGAGACGTTATTTCAATTCAGACGTCACGTATAGGATATAAGTGTCCGAATTAGGTTACTAATAGCCCTTTATGTTGATTTCTTGTGCTACGTTAGATAAGCTGAGATACATGATTTCCAGACGTTATTTCAATTCAGACGTCACGTATAGGATATAAGTATCCGAATTAGGTTACTAATAGCCCTTTATGTTGATTTCTTGTGCTACGTTAGATAAGCTGAGATACATGATTTCCAGACGTTATTTCAATTCAGACGTCACGTATAGGATATAAGTATCCGAATTAGAT
Source organism: Trichonephila inaurata madagascariensis (assembly GCA_019973955.1). Taxonomy (NCBI): domain Eukaryota; kingdom Metazoa; phylum Arthropoda; class Arachnida; order Araneae; family Nephilidae; genus Trichonephila; species Trichonephila inaurata. The sequence continues at coordinate 167,117 of BMAV01012594.1, forward strand.
TACTAATAGCCCTTTATGTTTATTTCTTGTGCTACGTTAATAAGCAAAGAACCAATCAATAATATGTGAATGTGAGAAATCTGAGCCTCGATAGTTTTAGATTGTATCGTATACTCTTCAACAAGGGTATCAAACTCAAAGCCTAACTTGGACCAAACAAACAGGGTTTTACTTTTGGTGGGCCGCCAAAAGAATCAATATTCATTGAAACTTAGATTTATTTCGAATAATTAATTATAATAATAAGATGACCAATAGTTCTCCTTTAGATAGGACAGTCCTTCTTCTATAGGTTCTGTCCTTCCTCAAAAAGTATCCTTCTACTTGTCATCTTTTTCAATATTTTAAAACTAAGCTGTTAATCTCTGTATTCAGAAATGCCAGGCCGAACTGTTACACATCATGTGCCTGTATAATATGAATTATCAGAGATATGAATGTAGTTTGTACATAATCATAGGCATTTATTTTCCACAAATCAATTCCAAAGATTGATGGCAAAAATATTTTAGCTGCAATAGTAATTCTAATTTTGAACGATTTTGTATTTCAATATAAATCACGATTTGAAAAAAAAAACTGCTCCTTTAATAATGAAAAAAAAATTGTCAAAATTAGAAGAATCAAATCCGGACATGACGAAAAATTATACAAAAGAAGTGTAGAATTTTTATCAAACATGTTTTCAATATGTCACAGAATGGTCTGAAACAAATATTACAGGAAATAACAGTTTTCAATGGTGTTTCTTGACTTAATCACAAATAATTTGGGTAGATAAAGAAAATTATGAGTTTTATCGAATGTGAGAGAGAAATGCATGATATTAAAATTGATGACAATTGTCTGTTTGAAGAAATTAGAGAAGACTGAATATATATTTAAATTCTGATAAATTAGAACAATGGAAAAATCATCATGTTGAATTTGATAAAAGATGGGTGGAAATATTTAACAATTTCAAAGTAAATAAATTTTATATAAAGTTTAGTTATTCTTGTTGAATTTACGTTGTGCTGCCCTGAAGCTAATGCAGCAGTTGAAAGAGTTGTTTTAATTGGTAATGATCTTCGAACACAAGTGAGAAATCAAGATTGAATGGTGAAACTTTGGCTACAGCACTTAATGTAAAGCTCAGTATGTAGGATATTTCTTTAAGTAAATAATTAAAAGGTATGTAAGCATAATTAGTGTAATTTTGTTTGAATTAATAAAATGTTTCATACATTTATGCTGTAATTTTTTCTTAAAATTTGCGTCCTTTTCATTGTCAGAAAATTGACCACCTTTATAAGAAGCATATACAACCTCTGACAATAAAGTTCAGTGAATAGTCCTTTAACAATAACGTAGATGAAATATTAACGAAAGTTACTTTTCTGACCTTCAAAATAGTCACCTACCATAACTATGCACAACTGAGATCTGCTATATATATCCTGGAAACTTTGCAAAAAGTCTTCTTTTGGAATGGAGTTCAAGAGCCTAGTTACGTTTCGATGGATGTCAGGAATATCGTCAATATGGATAACACGTTTTTCTCATCCCTAAACTCTTTTGTCCCATGGATTCACGGTTAATCTGCAGTTCATCAGCTGTTATGCGCAGAGTTAACTGACGATCTTTATAGCTATTATAATTTCCTCATTTTCTCGATGTTTGTGTCACTGACGGAGGTCGTCAGTCTGCCGCTACGTGGGTTGTCAGAAACACTTTCCCTGCATTTCAAAACCAGGCGAACTACTCGTACACACTTTATTGTGTGACAGTGCTTATCATAAACAAGTACCAGCATCGCATAAGTTTCTTTTAAAGTCTTGCCAAGCTTAAAACAAAACTTTAAATTCATCTTTTGTTATTTTATTTTCCAGTTCTAAGTTAAGAACCAACGTACTAAATAAGCCCTTTGTAAAACAAGTCTTCTTACAGGGAACACAAATGAGTCTCAACTGAACAACAGTGGGGGCAGATGGTCAATACCTGCCGCTACGCATGTGCAGGGTTTTGTTTCGCCAATGTTGCCAGCTCGTCCGTTCTGACTTCATTCACAGAGTGAGTGATTATTAACGTCGCACTCTTCAGCTACACGAGCGCTTTTGGCTACGGACCTCGTAATGTTGTACCATAGTCAAGAGACGAGGATGACACCTGAGCTGACACCCCCTCTCCTAACTACCCCACCACACCAACGGGAGGGCGTTTGAGCTCTCGACACATTTAACGTGCATCGCGCCCCTACACGGCGGCTCTTTTAGTGGTACTGGGCTCCAACTCATGCCATGCCTGCCATGATCTGATACCTTGACCACTGGGCTACCACAGCCCTAATATAGGATTCGAACTTACGACTCGGCAGAAGCAACGCGGAGCAGGAGTCCACGACGATGCTCTCGTTACCAATGCTATTATTTTGCATAATGAATACACGAGACCACTTGTATCTTTGTAATTAAAGTTCAAGCATATTTTCGTTTAACACTCTATATATCATTGATTTATTAGTTAATTTATTTGAAAACCTTTAATATTATGCTTGTAGCATTTCAAAAAATGAAATTATGTATTTGTGTGTGTGGTGTGATCTCAACCAACGACTTTAATTCATATAAAACCGTAAAGTAATGGACAACAAAACATTTTTTATCGGCTATATTTCAAACACAAAAAAGGGGTGAGGTTGTTTTATATATAAAGAAAATGGAAAAAAATAAAAAAAACGTTTTTAAATTACGTATTGCCTCAAAAAATTATTTTAAAAACAGAGCAGATAATGATTTGAATATATTACAAAAAAAATAATAATTCCTGATAAAAATAAAGCTTGTTAAAGGGGAAAGAAAACATTTTCTTTAAAAGAAAAAGGGGAGGGGGTAAAAAGGAATTTTTGCAATAAAGCAATATTTTACTCTAATTTACTCTTATGAATGCAGCTTAAAAAAACTCTGAGATTTCTTTTTTATTTATGTATGTTTCAAAGCATTTATATTGGAGATAATAAACGATAAAGTGGGTGATTACAGTTAATTTAAGACTACTTTTTTTTAAAAAAAAAAAAGCAAAGACGATTCTAAATTCTTAAAATAAAGTCTTTTTTTTTTCTTTGAAAAAATTTTATCAAAGCGAAAATTGTGATATTCTTTTTTATGCATCTATTGATATGTAGATATGAAATAAAAAACTGGCTGTTTTTTTTTATTTGGATTTATATTTTATAACAAAGAAGATTGAACAAATAATTTATTTTTATATCGAGATTTTCAAATTACTTTTTTATGTAATGCGTAAAAACTTAATCTCCTAACTTTAAAATTCCTCTCTGTGATAAAATATTAAAAAGCTGCAATGCTTAAGACTAGTTTATATATATTCACTCTTTTAACAATATAAATTATTCATCTCAGATTTTTCTTTCAATGGAAATGTATTTTTGCTTTAAGTTAATTTAAAAATTCTTGCATCAAGATAATTTTTTAAAATATCGTACTAAGTAGTTTTGCAGAGTTTGTTTCAAAGTAATTATTGTTAAATATGCATATGGATGAGATTAATATAAAAATGTTCTTACATTTTACATTGTAACTTTAAGTTACAACGTAAAAAAATTCTTTTTAAAAGAGTCTTAAACTTCAGTTGGTGCGAGAATAAGAAATTCAAATTTTATGAAATGCCGAATTTATAAATTTGTTTTCATCTTATGTAGTTGAACTATTTTTGAGCTAACTTTGCTTGCTTCATTGATTGAAAATTTATTAAAAATCGCAATTAGAAGTAACAAAAGGTTTTTGAGTGACTTAACTCATAATTTTGAATTACAGTCAAGTGACTACGACAACATCTGATCCTTTAACTCACTTTACAAATTCCCACACCACGCCAACGTAAAGATATTTTCAGCCTAAACAGATTTAACTTACATCAGCCTTTCTAAACGGTTTCTCAAAGTAAAATGCATTTCAAAATGTACACTATACAATATAGACCTCTTAAATTCTGAAATACAGTTTAGTGATGAGGAATTAATACACTTTAATCTATAATCGCACACATTGGTGTATATCCAATGAGAAATGGATTCAAATCTAGTACTTTGAAAGCCAATATGTAAAAGGATTTAATACGTGTTAAATTTATCAATGATCCGCATCCTCATATTAGTGTGGTAGGGATGAAAAGTGGTTGTCACGATAACGCAGTATATTAGTTAATTTAAGCGCACCTTTAAGTTTGTAAAAATGTTCTGATTAATTCAAACGAATTCATATAAATCTTTTGAGTTCTTCATTACCCAATTTATTATATTTATAAAATACCTTCAATTAACCAACGTTAGTTCAATTTAAAAACTAATTTAAATGATTGGGGAAGAACTGTTTTTGAAGTTACTCAACAGATTGTAGCAAAATCTAGCATTGCAAATTTTTTTTCAGATTTTTAAATTAAAAAGAAAAAGCCAAGTACGGCAAAAAGTAGCTTCACGTTCAAGTACAGGTAAGAATACACTCGTCCTTTAAATTTAATGAATTAAAAGTACTTAATAAACCTTTTTTGCGTTTTAATTAAGAAATCTAAAAATATTGAATAATTTTCTCAGTTTAATGAATATTGTTTTATATTTTTTCTATAACACCAGGGGCGTCAGACTCGAGGCCCACAATGAGCATTTTTGCTGCCCAACTAGCGTATTGGGACACAATAAAATATAATAAAATATTAAAATTTCTCCTGAAATAGGAAAAATAGTACCAGAGAAGAGATGTCAAGTGTCAGGGTGTAAATATTAAATTCTTGTTTGTTTTTTTTTTTTGTATATGTTTATTATAATGCATTATTCCAAATAAACCTACAATTCCATGCATATTAATTTTCTTTGTGGCCCATCTTTCGTTAAACCTTGTTTATTTGGCCCAAGTCAGCCTTTGAGTTTGACACAACCTTGTATTATTGATATGCACATATCATTTGAAACTCAAATATTCAAATAAGAGCATTGGATACTTCGTTTAAGGATGTAAGCAAATGTACTTGTTCGTGTATTTCAGTAAAATATTTGACAGATGAAAAAATCCAAGTGTTACTTTCTAATAGTGACAGAAAATTACTCTACACTGTTGTACAAAACTTAAGCAGCAATGTAAACTTTAAGCAAATAGCCATGAAATTGCAGAGGAGTTAGTGCGAACAGTACAATTAACACCAATTCAGTAGAGAGGTGATGCATATGCAAATTTCAGTAACAGATCGTTACATGGCGACATGAGTGATAACAAAACTCGTTCGTTCAGCGCACGCAGCACAAAACTACAATCAAAGGAAGAAAACAGGAGCAATTAAAGGTACTTGTTGTAAATGTAAGCAAGTTCTTTCGTGAAATAGGGCTAGAAGAAATCACCTGGACGACTTCACACTTCGAAGAATGATTGGAAACCTGGGTGAAAGGTGTAGTATCTGAAGAGTTAGGAAGCAACAAAAGAGTCGTTTCTCGCTCTTGGAAAGCCTTCTAAATCATAGATATAGCTGTTAGAAAGGTTGGTGGGGGCCACCCAAGGAAAACAACTGCAGTGGATGACTGATGTATCATCCTGAAGGCAAAAAGAGCCCGATACCAGTCAGCAAACGCCATTACTCAGCAACTGTGTACAGTCACAGGTCAAAACTTTTCACTGTTTACTGTAGCCAGATACATTCACAAAGGTGGCCTAATCACTTACCGTCCTAAACGTAGCATCCCTTTGAAAGCTGGCCATTAGAGGCATCGTTTAAAGAGATATAAAGAGCATAAAAACCTGGACATCTCATCAATGGAATCATGTCCTCTTTACGGGAGAGAGTCTTTTCAGTTCCACAAGCGATTCTCAACGCCAGTTGATTTGTAGAGAGATCGGGACATGGTTTCATCCCAGTAACATCAACAAAAGAGACCATTACGGTGGTCCTGGAGTTACCTTCTGGAGAGGCATTATGCTGAACGGGCGGACTGGGCTTCACATTTTCGACAGAGATTCTGTAGCTGGAAATCGCTATTGTAAAGAGGTTATCCTTCTCCATGTGCGTCTGTATCGAGGTACTTTTGGACCAAACTTCGTTTTTATGGATCACATGCATGGGCACTCCGGAATATGCCGATGTTCACCAGCTACTGGAAACTGAAGATATCACTCAAATGGATTCGCCAGCGTTCTCCTCTGGCTTAAATTTCATAGAATATGCATGGATGCTTTGAGGAGATGACTTTCGACATAATTACATCCTCTGGGGAATACCCAACAACTGAAACAGATGTGGATTGAGGAATGGGCACTCTTACGTCAAAAGCTGTTGGACAATCTGGTTCTGAGAATGGAGAGACAGTGTGTGAAGCAGCCATTACAGTAAGGGAAGAACTTATCCCATATTAAGGAATATCTGCTTATTGCTCTTCCTTTTGGACTGGCTATCATGTGTAACTATACTTTGAGTTCAATAAAGCTTTTGTTGCTTAATTCCATATTGTTAATTCTGCAAAGTATGGTTTAGTTCATGTGTAAGGTCACCAGATGGCGCTCTTCTCTCTTGGCACAGAGCCAAACCTTTTGTTAGAAATTAGTTATTCTCTTTAGATACAATGGTGCGAGCGCATGTGGTTGCTCTCAAATGCTTCTAATTCCAATATAGTTTGGATAGTAAATAGTTTAGTTACGTTTCGTCGATTAATTTATAGTAGTAGTTTTAAGACATTTGTCACACATATAATAAGTATTGTATTCATTTTGGGGTAACTATGCTTTCGTCATCGCTTGATTATGAAATGATGTCTCTCATTTCTGAATTCCATGTCTCTCAGATGATTTTTCGTGGTCTTGTGGCAAAAAACACCTGTTGCTTAAATTTTACACTCCAGTGTAATAATCTCCATTTTTCAGCAAGGCATGATTCGATAGATTCAAACACATAGCTTGAATGACGTAAATTTATTAAAAAGTGGCTAACAATTCATATTAAATACAATTCTCCTTTTACGAAAATTAGAAATCCCAAATACTACAATAACAATATTGAAACTGATTAGTGTGTGTGTGTGTGCGTGCGTGCGTGCGTGCGTGCGTGCGTTATTCTATGGGCTCTTGAAATTAATCAAGAAGAAATTACTGATGTACAAAGAAGCAAAATCTTAAAATTAAATTAGAATCATTAAAACAAAAAAATATCAGGAATCATGGCTATTAGTATTTGCGAAAACAATAAATAAAAATAAAAGAGTTTTGAAAAATTAACAGCATAGATGAAACAAGTTGCTTAGTTTCGTTTCTTATCGTGGAAATGCTGATATAAATTCCGAAAAAGATAGGGTTAAAAAATAACAGGGAAGAGACTCCAGCCGCAAAATCCCAGAATAGATTCCCCCTTTGAATAATGCATTTTGGGAGATGTAAGAACCAAAATAAAACGAAATTTCCCATCAGACTTCGTTAAGTAACCTAGCAATTCATCAAAAGCTATTAATTACAGATCACAACATCGAAACACCCTAGTGGAGCCACTTGTTTTACATGAAGCCATTTTTAGTTTCCTACACATTTCGATCCTTTCGCCAGCCTCTTTTTGTTTTCTCACGGATAAAAGAATAAAATGGAGGTAGGTAATGTTTTCATGATGAATAGTGCATTAGAGAAATTAGAATTTAGCTTCAAATTCTTCTACAGAATAAATTTCCGTAATGCATTGGATATGGCGAGTATACAAAAGTTATAGTTCAAAGAAAGATGATAGTTACTTAGATGTCAAACAAGCATCATCACTTGAGGTATAATTTTCTTTGCACAATATTTCTTTTTTTTTTTTTCCTTCAACATAATAAATTTCTTCATTCATTCTTTTCAAACTTGGCAAGTTTGAAAGTGATTTTTAATGGTATTCTACAAAGTTACAGATTAGAAAATTAAGAACACAAAATTCTATTCTGTTTTTAAGCATTTGATTCGTATAGAACTGTTTAATTTGACTTAAGTTTTGATCTGAACTTGCACAGCATGTGGAATATATTCTAACATAAATGCCAGATACACTTGTAAAAAATTTTACACGATTTTTGGCATGTACAAAAGTAGCTCATGAAAAAATATTTCACATATTTTTGACCAAATATACCGGTAGCTCAAGCTTACATTCAATGCATTTATTTTTGAATATTTAAATTATTTTATATTTTCTTAATAATAGCAAATTTAGGCGACTCAAAATTACCTCTTTCTGCAGTTTTTTAATTTTTATAAAGTATTAAATTCCGGGAATACGTGGTTTGGTGACGTTTTGTCCAGTATTGTGAACTTCAGCAATAAATATTTGAAAGTTTTATAAAAATTACTTCAATTTAAATTCCTGTAGAATAAAAACTTAAATATAAATGTATTATTTTAGATTATATTTGAATTGAATTTTTTTCACTTATTGAGATAATTATTTCAGTACTAAAAAAATTTTGTAAGCTTCAATACCTTCGATTGTTTTTTCATACATTTGAAATCATTCTGTCTTCCTAATGCTGACCTTCATGAAATATATATAATAAAGACACACGTACCCCAAATTAGGTTTATATATATATAAATATTGATTATGACTTATGCTAGGGCTATTGCCCAGGATATAGTTTTTCCTTCATAGAACAGAAATAAATAAGTATGGATAGTTTTTTTAAAGGAATAGTTAATTATTAATGAATTTAACTATTAAAAATATTCCACCAAAATTTCTTATTAAGTATAATGAGAATTATTTTTTCTTAATTATTCTTAATCAACGACTTGAATGATTACAGCCATATTTCTTTTATGTTTCCTTACTTTTGAAGCAAAATGTTTACCTTCATTAATTCAAAACAGAAAAACGCACAAGTTTTCTAGTATTCTTTTTGTTTCCAATTAAATTAACCATCATTTCTTAAATAAAAAAGATTAATTAATTTTTTAATTTAATATAAATTAAATCATTTTAATTATACTAAAAAAACTTAGTAAGAAAATTAATAAAGATAAATTTTAATAAATGAAGAATTTTCATTATCCAAAATTGCATTTTTTTAATAGTTAATTTCTTTAAAAAAGATAAAGAAAAAATAACATACTATATATACAAAACATTTTTATAGGGTTTCCGTATAGATTCAAAACATTTTAATCAATCCTGTACTACCAAAAAAAGATTAAAATGAAAACTTTCGCATCAGAAGAATGCCCTCTCAACTTAACTAATTCACTATCAGAAAACATAACTTAATTATTTTCTTACTAATTCAATTTTTAAATTTAGTATAAAGCGCACACATACATTCCTCCACACATATAACAGATCATACACGACATGGTAATGATCAATTCAAATTCTAATTAGCTCTGTGTGTGCTCAATATTCCATTAATAATGAATCTTTATTATTTGAAGTTGTTATTTAATTACTCTTACTAATTATTAGATTAAACTTATTTTGTACTTAAAATGTTAGGAATTCTTTTTATAAAATTTATGTTTAAAAAGTTTTAGTGCTTGGCTTATATAATTTTGTTCTGTCTTTAAAGTATAAATTAAATACCGTAAAATCCGGCGTATAACGCGCACCTTTGCTTTCAAGTTGCATTTTTTAATCTTATGATATATTTTTTTACCGTATAGCGCACACCCACTTTTTTGCGAAGAAACCTGAAATATAAATGCACAATGCTCTTATGTTTTGAAGTCCTTTATTCGAGGTATTATCCCAAGATTTTGTGTGAAGAAATAGTATATATATATATATATATATATATATACTTCTATAATTACAACCCTCTAAGTTCATAAAGAATGCCATTTCTTTTAAATATACTGTATTTCGATATATGTGTAAGCCTAATTTTTTTTATGCTCATCTCTTTGAACTTTTAAAGCTATCATTTTTATAACGCGCACCCGTAAATTTCGATCTCATTTTTTGTTTTAAAAGTGCGCGCTATACGCCGAATTTTACGGTAACTTAAAAAGTCTTTAAGTTAATATAAATTTACTCTAATTATGGCAGAAAAATACAAATATTATAAAACAAAATTCAACTAAATTTATTTTACAATGAAAATTTGTACCTTTTTGTAAACAAATTGTGAAATTTTATAAGAAAAGTTTATAAATAAAAGAAAATACGAGACAAACTAATTACGAAAATGAATGCATATCGAATATTCGTACTAATTATTTGCCATCTTTTAGAATAAAGTCACTTTTAAACAAAAGAAATTATTATCTTTGTATTATATTATACATACGATTTTCCATCCTTAACATTTAAAACTGGGTGATACATTTGCTGTGCTACAATTTTTTTTTCTCATTTGCTACGGCAGAGGTACTGTGGTACAACTGCTGTACCCAGAGATTCAGGGACAGTTCTTCCTTGAATCGAAAGAAGCGTCTCTATTGTAGAGCAGATGAGGAAAAGTATACGTATTACCGAGTTTAAAGGTTAAATACAGAAACAAAATAATGCAAGATCAGCAAATGCATAACTAAAAGTTAAATATTTAAAAATCCCCCAACTGAACCTGTAATTCATAAATAACTTGTGTCACGAACCTTCGTAAACTATCAAAAAATACTAATGGCATGTAGAAAATGTGATTACTTCTTACCCTCTACGCATAATCATCATATCTTCAAGAGGACCTACAACGACTAGATTTCTAAAATTTGCGTTTTAAAGCATAAAAAATATCAATGCGCTAAAGTTTTCCCTTTTTTAACTGCCTTATCTAAATTTGATTGAAAAATGATGAGTTTTATATAACTGATCGCTGCTGGTAAAAGCAAATGAGATATAAGTAGTTAAAATGACTGTTAAAAAATTTTCTTTAAATAAACGCTTTATGCGATAATATTTTCAGTGCAATTACAAAGAATAATATGTCCTTCCAAATGAGAATTTTTCTAGAATTATCTGCAATTGCAACATTTTTTCATTGAACTTTAATCGCTAAACAGTCCGAAACTGGAGTTTCTCTGTTGAATAAAATTTAATAAAGCTATCACAAATGTTAAAATATGAATGTTTTAATAGTAAGTTTTTTATTTAAGATGTTGACAGTGTACAAAATTTTTAAACTTGAATATAAGAAGATTTGTTCGGTATTTTTTTTGTTCCATCACGACATGAGTTTTTAAAAGTAGTTAGTGCATTTATCAGGTTGAGCTCTAAAAATTTTGTAAAACTTCTATTTGTCAATTATTTCTGCTGAAATGGAAAGAATTATATAAGTTTATCGTAGTCTATGTGCTAAAATTACACATGTATCGACCTTGTTACTAGTCGTGATTCAAAATTACACAGTCTGTCGCAATATCCATTGCTGTGCTTCTGAACACTATGTTGATAAACAATCAATCAATCTAAATAAATGTTGAGAATACGTTAAATATAAATTACTTTTCTCTTTGCCTACGAAGAAAAAAATTGAAGATTAAATTACTCTGGTTTTATTAAATTACTAGCTGCATGGCCCGGCGTTACACGGGCTTTCTCTACATTTATAAATTTTCCCTTTCCTTCTCAAAATCAGCATTTATAATACTCTTTTTCAAAATGACTTCCCCCGTCCTCCACTTAGCCTGGCGTTGCTCAGCCGTTAGTAGGTTAGAAGTTTAGTGCCACTAAAAATTAGTTGTGCTCGTTTAATCTGTTGAGGCTCAATGTCCATAAAACGACATGCTTTCGAAGTTCAAAAATAAAAGTTGACAGCTCAGGCTTCCTCTTCATCACTTGCCCGAGACTCAAAATTACAAGTTACGTCGGCAGTAGCCCTTTTTCAATTTCAAAGAGTGACGTTTATTAAAGAAATAAAACTCACAAGTGACACAGACAAAATATTTAAAAACATTAGTGTCTATATAGTTAAAACCACTAAAATCTGCACTGGGTACCTTGACAGGCTTAGTGGCTGATGCATAACCAAAGAGGATCCATTTATCAATGGATTGTCATAATGTTATTAATTAAAACCAACTGTGATGAATCATTATAAGTGATGACGCCATGGTGATGCTGTCACTTTGTTGCGTTCCACATTTTCGGTCGGATTGAACCTATTACTTACTACGTCGATGCCAGGCTCATATGCGGTAACTAACATTTCTGAAACGGAAAGACGACTCGTCCAAAACACGTTTTCGTGCCTTTTCTTCGTACACGTAGGTCTGTTTCAACTTCATTGTAAGCAGAATCATTAGCGTTGTTGATTCAATGGTAGTCTTCTTAGCAAACAGTGCAATTTTCTGGCATCCAATCAGAAAATAACGTTTCTGGATGATAGGAATCCAAAATATCGTACACGTGCTACAAATGCTCGATGAAAGTGAGCTGAACATTTTTAAGAGCTAGAATGTTGGATCGACACAGACTGACAATCTTTGATATCTCTCGAATGTAGCGCTCTTCTGGGGGTATTCTTCTGTTTTTGCCATAACTGCTTCAGTGTAGACCTTAGGTTCTCAACGTGGGTGATACCCCCCCCCCCCCCTTGTAGGCATTTGAGGCTTTCAGGGGGCAATAAAAGATTCAAAGAAAATTAGGATGCGTTGGGATGGAAAGCAGGGGCATGGAAAGATTAACCAAATATAGTCTAAAAAAGACTACAAAAACATGCTGACTATGTACTAACAAAATTAAACTTTAATACCGGTTACCTTATGTTAATTACATGCATTTAAATCATTTCTATCACGTGTGCGAAAATTCACATATTTTGGTAGTTCGGGAAATGGATGATAAACTTACATTACACATCACATTGTATTCAAACCTACATTAAATTGAATGACACAGTAAATTTTAGTTAGTATATTAAAACTTTACACATCCCTTCCAATGTCACATGAAATTTCTCAAACATATAATACTAGTAAAGGAGAGGGTGGTATCGAAATATTCATAAGAAAAAGGGGCGCCAGTTCAAAAAAGGTTGGGAACTTATGGTGTAGAAGTATGCAAGTAGATGGAATGTAGTAGATGGACCAACCTGCTGTTTAGGGATGGCTATTCTTTCCGAAAAAGATCTATTTTTAAATCGATTCAAATCATAACCTGATGAATCGCTTCACAAAAAAATCGAGGTCTGAATGATCGATTTTTAAAAAATCGATTTTTTTTTTTTTTCAATTTAAATATAAATCCATTTTATGAAAGATACCATAACAAACGATATCTTATCAGTAAAATCAGGGAATTTTTAGTTCAGGGAATTCAACAATTACAGTTATTTTTATTACCATATATCAAAGTATCAGGTATAAAGGAAGACATTTATTTTCTAAATGTATTTGTTACAATAAAAAGTTTAGAAAATAGATAATATAGCTTATTGTTCCCAATGCTTAATATCTAAACTTTTTAAAAACACCAGTCTGTCAAGTCTACTGGGATCCAAGTGGTTGCACTCATCACTTGCGATGTTGCGGCAATCGAAAAAATGCGCTCGCAAGGAGCAGATGATGCCACGATACTCATATACATCATGGCTATTGAGTGAACGTGATGATAAATAGAGTCTTTTTGTCCTTGCCAGTAAATTAACCGTTTAACCGCTAACACCGTAATATTACGGGTTTTAAGGATAGTACATTCAACTAATTGTAAATAATTTTATGGTTTTTACCAAAACAAAAAAAATCGAATGTTGATTTTCTAGGATGAAATGTTGATCAATCAGTGCTACATATCTATTTAAAAAATTGGTTTTTTTTTATCCGAGAAATCAATTTTCGATTAATCGATCTCAGATCACCATCCCTACTGCTTTTCTAATTCATGATATAATATTTCATAACTTCGTCTGTCTGCTGAACTGTCCCATTGGCATCGACTTTGCACCTCTGCTACGGCACGTTTCCTTTACTATGATAAATATTCCTATACTAACTGGTTTCTTTGTTCAAAAAAGAAGCACGATTTCTGAAGAACCTGCCAATTCGTTCTCTTGTACTGAATAAGAATGGGACAATTTACTCAGTGTGAGACAACAGTTCACATGAAATGGTGAGTGGTGTTTACTTTGTGATTTGCAGCTTTTTCTAGGTTTTTCCTTGGTTTTATATTTTCACTTTTACACTTCGTAAGTTTATCATAGTAAAATTTTGTATTGTTCTACATGTCAAAATTAGAAATAAAGTAAAACTGTTCCAAATAAAAACTGCCCTATTGATTAATTCTCAAATAAAATTAAATTCAAGGAAATATTTCCGATATCAATAACACAACACCTCAGATATCTTAATTTAAATTGGATTAGAAAACCTATTAATAAAACTCTTAGACTTTCAAAATTTTATTTTCAACACTGAAGTTGAGCAAATAAAATAAATCTATCTTATTCATATTGCGCGTAAGAAACATTTTTTGCTTAAAGAACTTAAAAAACGTTTCTTGTAGAAAGCATAAACAGTAAACTTGTTAGAAAATATTACCATTTTTTTTTTTATTTACTCTGTAATGTTTAAATTGGGAGATTCTCCTAAAGCTGATCGATGATGTTTTAAATTCGTATATCATGTACTTACTTGCTTATTAGATTATTTGGGAATAAAAAGAAAACTACAAAAGCATGTTGCAAATGATAATTCCTTCGATAAAAACTAGGAGAATCCAAATTTAATTTTTGAAACTGCATATTGAGAGCTTCAAGTATTTGTTCGCATAATATTCGTAAAGTCATATATTTCGTATGTTATTCCATCAGGTGCATAGGTATAGCTCGATATAATTGCAAATGGAAGCATCGCAGCTGTTTAGTCAATGACAGTCTTCTTAACAGTCGCTAGGAGTAAATGCCACTGGTAGCCATTCGATAGATAATCATATTGGTCGATATGGAAGCATGCAGGTGGCTTTGAACACGCTACAACGTCTCGATGGAAGTAGGACGCTGAGCCCCTATAATGTCCATACGTGCTGATGTCCATCTGGCTGCATTGCATCCATCGAACGTGGTGTATTCTCTTTTTTCATCCTTTTCCTCTATAGGAGATACATAAAAATAAAATACATATATAAATATAGAAATAATATTTATATCAGACATTAATAAATGTTTACATTAGAAATTAATAAATATTCATAAATATATGGAATAATAAATATATAAAATACATATATATATTTAATTACCGTCTTGAAAATCAGACATTGTCTTCGTTAGGTTTTTTCAGTTTCTCTTGATATTTATGGAAATACGTGATTATGTGGGATTCCTTTATTTGGAAATGTACCCTTCCTTTTTTAAAATTAATATCATACCATATTCCTAAATCATTTAAGCATTTACTTCTGAAAAGGGCATTTTTCAAGTGTGCCACTGTTTGTTATTAAAGATACATTGTTATGACTTGATACTTGTCAGCATTTTTAGTTTCTACAAAATTTTAAAAACATTATTACTGCATATCTTTTGATCTTACTTCATATAAGCAATAAAACTGTATAATTAATATTTGTGTAACACAAATATATTTTACTGCGCTTCTGACGTATGTCTGTTTACTGTTGAAGTATTTTCTCTCAATTGTTATTCTGCTTATGCATTCGCTTCATCAAATTTAGACTTAGAATATTAATTTTAAAATTTTAATTAATACATTTGGCAATGAAGATAAGGAAATATAGTGTTCATCTACAAAGATGAATCCATTTACGTCAATGTAAATATGTTTACTCAGCATTGTGTGTTGTTTGTGAATAACTAATTAACATCCTATTTCAAACAAACATGCAAGATTTCATTAATTTGAAGTTTCTATTTTCTAGAATAGAAAGTCAGTTAATTTAACGTAATTATCTTAATTGTTTTTCGCGTTAGGAAAGGTCTACAAAGTTATTCTAAACATCAAATAAGTAAGCTGAGTTTATTTCCTTCCTTAGTAATGCTTCATAAGCGAAAAGAATAAAATAGACTGATGCAACTTTTAATAATTTGATGCAACTTTGATTTGCGAGTTAAAACTGTACTGTTTCCATAAAAATAGCAAGATTATTATTTGCTGCCTTCTAATTATAAAATGTGTTGATATTTAAACAATTAATACAAAGTTTATTGTACATTAAAGATAAGCTTGATAAGCAAATCTTAACTATGAGTAAGGGGTTGTGCACTTATAATTTTTAAAGAACATTTTGAAGTGCTCTTTGGGGAATCTAAAAGTTTTAAAATGTCGAAGAGAGAAAGCTTTACACTGTGCTTTATCAAAGTTTAATTATATTCTGTTAATTATGCTTAAGAAGCATTTTATTTTTTTTCTGTATAATTAGCTGGAAACTACATAAACATCATACATTGATATGTTGTCATTTTGAAACATCTTTGGTCCAATCAAACACAAGTGATACTTGTCCTTCCATTCCTCTTCCCAGGTTCCTATTCCGTTCAAAATTAATTGTCTTGATATCTTTAACGTGAAACAATGTTCATGATTTTTTAAAGAAAAGAGAATATTTAGAACTTTCATCTATATGATTAATAACCCATTACTTTTTTTTCTGCAAATTGAATCTCCATGAGGTATAATACTTTAGGTAAGCAACAATTCGAAAGATATATTTTGAGCAATTGAAATTCTGATCAAAAAGGCAGAAAATATTACTAAGTGACGGAATGATGAAATGGAAAATGAAATATTTAAATTTTCCAAACCCCAGAAGAAACGTAAAATATTAGATAAAATTTTGTAATTCTAATATCGAAAATTACTTTAAAAGAATTAAAATATAATTATAATTGGAGGGGGGGGAAAAGTAAGATACACATAACAAGGAAATAAAAAAAGTAAGAAAATTTCACACATAAGGAAATCCTTTAAAATATTTTGAGATAACGCTTTGTACAGTATATATAGCTTTCAAATATGTCATTTCTTAAGTATTCAAAATATAGTACAAAAAATGGGGTAATTATATGATCATTAAGAGAGAGAGACTGTACTGAATTACTATACCTCTAACTTAATGCAAAACAATAGGTAAGAAAATCGATACAGGGGGTACCGAATTGCTATACCTGTAACTTAATGATAAGCAATACGTAAGAAAATGGATTCAGAAACAAAGCTAAAAAGACTAGAAAAACTAGCGCGCATGCGTCCTTTTTATTGCTAAAAAATTTCCAAGCTATACATCTGTAAAAGATGATGGACTAACCATTTAACTGTTCTGATTTAAATAATTATACTTACGTGGTTTTTTTAGGATATAAATAAGGTAAAGCGAGGAAAATATGTGTGTGTGTGTTAGTTAAAATTAATAATAAGCGAAGTTTTAAATTGGCAGTTATTTTAAAAATTCGAAGCATTCCATCATAAATTCGCATCAAATGATAATATTTCTCTGAAGAAGAAAGTACAATTTAAAACATGTTTCTCCTGCAAATTGCGTGTAAGAACATCACTATGTATTTAGAATCTTGATTGAACAGAATAAAAAAATCATTCTAAATTAATCAAGCTTGAAAAAACAGAGTTGATTGGAATCCAACTCACATAAAAACATGGTACTAGTAAATAAGCTATTTCACTTCGAAAGTTTTATTCTATAGTTTATTCACATACTAATGTATGTAGTATTACCCGTATAAAATTTTAAACATTTGACAATTCTTGTTTTTTTTTATTAAGTACGCCTTAAGTAAATATATATTTTTAAATAAATAAATAAATATAATAGACTGGAGTGTAGCATAAAATTGCTACCAAATTTGGCAATTTTACGGTTCCATAACGATTTCATTCTATGAAATCTGTTTATTTTGGTAACCCTGATAAATTGAAAGGCGAAATATTTCTGAATATGTCCTGTGTTTTCTGTTCTTGCTTGCTAATCGCTGTTTTAAAGCGGCATGCGCTTTTCAAAAAAAAAAAAAGAGCAGATGTTTTTTTTCTCTAAAAGTATGCATTGCATTTTTCTTTGAGAATCCTATATGTTTTGTTAAAGATCTCGTTCTTTGATTCTTAGTGGTTTCTCAATAATAAAAATGGAATTTCCGTTGTTTTCCTTTCTTTCTTTTTATCGTTAATAGATCTGAAAAGAACGGCTAAAAAGTATGATTTACGTTTTCCTTTTTATATTTAGACCGAAAGGAAAAATCCATCTTATGCTGTAGCGTATGGCTAAAGGTCTGATTTTTATTAAGATTGTATCGAGAGTATTCCATTCAAAAAATAGGTACACATATTTGATTAAGAAATTTCTTTTAAGTTTAATGTCTAGAGCAAAGGTTCCCAAACTTGTTTGTCTCATAGACCCCTTGCCATGTTTTTGGGCTTGGGTTAGACCTCTGCTTAATTAAATATTGAATGCTTGCAAATTTATCAACTTAAATGTCTTTTTGACAGCTAGTACTACTACTCCTACTTTAAAACAATTAAATTTCTAACTGTAATGAAGTTTAGTGCTTAAAATTTAAAAATCACATGTTAATTAATTAAATTAAAAGTTAATTAATAAATAAAACTGTTAAATAAAATAACTAAACAACAAACAAATGATTTTAATTGAAGGGGTTAATCTCTACCGCAACAATATCAAAGTTTCAACATTTGATATAAATCTTGTCAGTTTTAACCTTAAATCCCCTCTGTTAACAGTGTTTTTTTTTTTTTTTTTTTTTTTTTTAGAGATTGGCAACCGCACTGAAACTCCTTCACACTAGGAGAAGCAATTGAAAACTTCCTCACGATATTCCACAATTCGGGATAAATAATAGGTTTGACTTTTTAAGGTATCTGACTACGTTCGGAACCATGATTTTGCAAAAGCGTATAAATGGATAATATTTATGATATTTAATGTCACTTAGATTAGAAAATGTATATAAAATTGTTTTAAAAATATTATTACAGTAAAAAATTATTTAAGTACAATATTTTGACAAAAAAATGGACATAGAATAACCCATTTTCAAAATATTCTCCTTTTGTGAAACATGATTCTATTATAATAATATTTTGCCTGTATATAGCCCAGACCTCTGTACAGAGGCTCAACTAGAATTTTTGAAATATATAACTCAGAAATGGGTTTATCCATGTTTTACGACAACAGAGGGGAGAAATTTTGAGAAAGAAACGCCGATAATTATTTCAATTGATTGTAACTCTGAAAGAAATGTGAATTTTTTTAAAAAAAATAGTTCACTCTCTGGAGAATTCTTTACTTTATATAAGCGCACACACACACACAAAATATTATTAATTTAGAAGCATTTTTTATAAAAGAACATTTTGAAAAAAGGTTATTCTAAGTTTATTTTTTGCCAAAATACTGTATTTAAATATATTTGTTTAGTCAAAATGTCCTTAAAACAATTTTATACATGTATTCTAATCTAAGTGACACTAAATATTACGAAAATTATCCATTTATACGCTTTTTTAAAATCACGGTTTCGAACTTAGTCGGATACTTTAAAGCCAAAATTGCTGACATCTGTTTCTAAACTTTAAGAACTTCGTTAGTGCTTATTACGATTTCCATTGTAATGTGATATTTTTTTTCCCAATGTGACCGCATGAATTCATTGCCTACTGTGGTATTGCCATAGTCAAAGCATTCTCAAACCTGGTATCAAAATCTGAGTAAAAGACATTTAATTGTTGAACGTAGGTGAAAACGTTCTGACAGATTGTCTGTGACATATTTAGAAAAATTCGGTGCCTCAAGTATTATTTCTTTTCAGCTTAACTCTGAGAAGAAAAGCTGAAATGGTTCTTGTTTTAATAAAACTCATGCTGTCACCTTGTAAGTGTAAATTAACCTCATTAAACTTAGTAAAGAAATCTGTTAAATAGTTAAAATTTGGTTTCCACTTGATTAAATTTTCTTTTAAAATAAAAGTCACGATCCAGTTTAATGAGAGCCACTATCACATAGACCCCCATTTACACCTCATGGACCCCCAAATTAATTTTTGGCTGGCATGGACCCCTTGGAGGTCGTCATAGATCACTTTGGAAATCACTGGTCTAGAGGAAAAGTATCCCGAAGTTTACTTTTCATGAATCTATCAAAAAGAATATATCACTGTATCAAACACATAAATGTGAGAATCAATTTGATTCTTACTTTATGGAATTTATAAAACCAAAAATCTGAACGAATTGTTTCGCCTCTTTTTCTCAAAGTTCTTTAAAAGACTTGTACCCTTTCAGTAGAATTACACATTTAAAAAAGATCTTTATTTTTAGGTAACGTATAGTTCTTACTTAATAATGTTAACATTTATAAGTCGCTAAAACCATACAATTTTTCTTCTAACAGAATTCAATTTTAAATTGCTAAAATATGTTTGGGCTGGTTATATTAATAATTTTTAACGATTATCCATACATATATAGTACGGATGTATATACAATTTCTGCTAAAAGATTAAGAAAATTTACATACATTGTTTATACATATACTTCGTTTTCTTTTTACTGCAAAAGCAAATTTTAATGTACTAATATGAATGTTGCATAATAAATATATGTATTCCTTTTGCAGTGATTTGAAATCTTAATTGTAATGGGACATTTCTCAATAGAAGAATATTTTCATTTACTTATAAAAATGATTCATTTAAAGTTCTAGCTTTTCTAAGATATTTTCCTTTTTTATTCTGGTAAATTTTTTCTGGTTGTTGGAGCAGCTTACTTTCTATGCTTTGCTCCCATTTTAAATATAGTTTTCGACAAAGATGTGTTTATATTTCTTAATTTCCATATACATTTGAAATTCAACTATTGTTTATGTCTAGAGATTGGTTTTAAGAATAAGAAATCGCCTTACGAATCGGTTTAAGCTAATACAAGTATGAATAACATAGTATTTCGAGAAATGCTTTATTTAATATTAAAGTATAAATATGATTTTTTAGTCATTTTTCGATAGATTTCTGACTACGTGTACGGGTAGCATTGTGAAGCAATTCTATAAAAAGGAACATAATTTAAGTTTTAATTTTATTGAACAAATATTGCATTCAAAATGCATGAAAAATAAATAAATCAGTGCAATTGCAAAAAAATAGCTTTTTTCGTTTTTAAAATAGTTTTATGCATACAGTAGTTACTTTGTTAATCGACGATTCATCTGAGAAAAGAGTTCCTTATAACATTATTTGTTGTCCAAATAAAGTGTGGTTATTTTTGTTTCTTAGCTACTATCATTCAGTGAGTAAAAATTTATCTTTGTTAGAAAAATTAAGATAGGAAACTGAAAATACTGTTATCGTGATACAGTGTAACACGGCATACAGCAGAGTTAATAAAGATGTGAAGTGTGGTCTAACGGATGAAAGACAAAACGCTCTAAATCCGCTATACTCAACTTGTGGACCGCATGTGGTCCACCGGAGTTTTCTGAGTGGCCTGATCATTTAATCACTAATAAATTAAATGATTTAAGAACAACACATTAAAAATTTAGTGAGAAACTATCAGTTTCATATGTCAATTTTGCTATCGATGTCGTACTGAAGCGAATTGCGTTAATTATAATGGTTAGAGATAAAAATTAACAGGGGAGTAGCGACCATGTTATGCCTGAATTTTTAATTAACCCTCATGTCTTTCAAGAGAAAAATACCTAAAGAATATATGTTGTTTCAAGACAATTGGGATCTTTATTATTTCGCAGAGAAGAACAAACATGGATTAACAACTTGCTTGATTTGTCATAAAAATGCTATATTTAAAAAAAAAATTTTGCACGTTGTTGTTGTCGTGTGTTTTAATCCTGGGATACATATGAAATGCGAATTTTTGCACGTTACTGCACCACGAAGCACAAATCTTTCAATTGCTCTTTTTCTTGAGAATCTTTTTCACAAGACGAGATAAATTGACTTCCTTAAAAAAATCTTTACAACAGCAAAATAATAAGGAGGTGAGTATCATTGAGGAAAGGAGATAACAATTAAAAAATTCGAAAATATCTTAAAAAGTTGTCACCAGGAACTTTGTCTAAAACAGTAAAAGCACAACTCATGAAGTACTGCATACAACAGCTGAGAAAAGCGGCACTACGTGACACTAATATAACGATACGGTAAGACAATGTAATCATGGGACGGGTTAATGATTTGATTAATCTTGCTTTGGTACCGTTTTTTCTTGCAGTAGTTGTCCGCTCTTGAATGAGTGCAGTACTCGTTGTCTAGCTCGGCTAATTTCAAACTGCAGAGCAAGATGCTAAGATTTTTGAATCTGTTAAAAGGCTTCGGTGTCAAATGTCGTTGTTTTAAAAAACTTACCTAACTATGTCCACGAGTAAATCACCGATATCAGAAGAAAGTATGAAAAAGATATTCTTAATTTTTTTTATTTATGCATCAAAATACTTCCAAGCGTGTTTCATGTGGGGAATTTGGGTAGTAATGACGACAAAAAATGCTTGACCGACATTTCAAATATCTGCATAGTAATATCAACTGCAAATATTCCGTAGAATCATTTTTTCAAGCGGAATTTATGAATAAAAAAAATTAGCCGGCCAATAAACCTTGATCCAGAAGGAAAAGGACGAAATTGACACTACGAAGGAGTGGCTTCTTAGAGATTCTCTCTGTTGTTAGCCCTCAAACTCTATTCT
This sequence comes from Trichonephila inaurata madagascariensis, assembly GCA_019973955.1. Lineage (NCBI taxonomy): Eukaryota > Metazoa > Arthropoda > Arachnida > Araneae > Nephilidae > Trichonephila > Trichonephila inaurata. Next base: position 189,722 of record BMAV01012594.1, read on the forward strand.
GAAAAAAAAATATAATTGAAAATACCATTTAAATATTTTCCCAAAATATCGGTGATATAACCGTAAAAATATGGTTGGTAAAATAGCTTTCTCTTGAAATATGGTCATGCGTTATGGTGGGCACACAAATTGTCTTTATTAAATGGCATATGTGGACTACAATATTTAAATACTTTTCATTAACTTCGGATGAAAGCTGTGCAAAAGCATCACAGAAAATGCACACTTAAACATATCTGCGCCTTACATGAACGATAACTTTGAAATATATAGTGGAAGACCTTGAGAGTTTCGCCAATTACTTTGCACTACAGGTGAGGACCTTTTTAAACAGCTTACAAATGTGAATTAAAATAGAAAATTAGATAGTGTTTGCCAACATAAACCGCTTTGTATGAAAAGCATAGTAAAAGATTATTTTACATTGCTTGAAAATTATTTTGGGAATAAACGTTTCTACATATCACTGTATTATGCATCAAGAAGCTCTTTATGACAAGGTCGTAAACCTGATTTCTGTGTTGACTCTGTAGCGTGCGGTATCAATAAAATATGACCTCGAGCTTTAAATCAAAGACGATTTGGTGAGTTTTTCCCGGAAGAAATGGTAGAGGATGAGGAGGTACATTTTTATTGTAATGTGAGCTAGCTTTTCAAATAAAGCGCACTCACGAGATTTTAAAAAAGGGAATTTATCTTCAAATATTTTAAAGAAAACAATGAACTACCCATTGAGTGCTAACTTCTCAAGAAAGAAGGTTGGTGATAGAATTTAGCTTTTCTCACAAATATTATGGAGCATTTAAACAACTTAAACTTAAAATTACAGGGAAAAGACTGAATTTATCCCAACTTAGTTGGTCCTGTATCTTCTTTTGTCAACAAATTTGCTTTTTTTAATCTATTTTGAAAAAAAATTACATATTTTTCATGTTAATGTAGGAACAACCTCCCAAAAACAATAATGTTCCGAACTAGGATAGATTTAAAAATTTAACATTTGCAGGACTCCTTCTATGCAAGGCTTGATGATTTACAAAATGATTAAAACAATGCTGATCTTTCGCAAATCTTTCTTCAATTTCTCTGCAAGACGTTAATTGTTATCCACTTGAAATCAAAAATGATGTTAATGCATACAGCCTCATACAGCAATCGGCAACTTGAAATCCCTGCTACTCACATTTCTAATCAATGTGATACAAATCCAGCGACAGATTTTTCTTGACAATAGAGAAGAGTTCCATTCCTGCTAGTTCTTTGCTACTGGAGTCCTCTAGTTTATTTTATATCGTACTCATAGTTTGAGAGACAACTGCGCATTTTGGTTCATTTACAAAATTCTCTTAATTGTATATTTCGGTGATTTGCACCTTCTTCTGTCCATTCTTTCTTGATGTTGAGATTTCACTACCAGTCAGTGTATATCAGATGTTTTAATAGGTACAAAAAAATAGAGAATTTTTAATATGTGAAGCATATTTTTCTATAACATAACATTCTTTCATATGTCTTTTTTAGATCTAAATTAACAATGTCTCTGTGGAAAATTTAATATACAGGGTTATAAAGAAATAAGTTTTCCACTTCGAAGGGATATAGAATAGGGATGGCGATTCTTTCCAAAAAAGATCGATTTTTAAATCGATTCGAATTGTAGACTGATGAATTGATTCATAAAAAAATTGAGATCCAAAAGATAGATTTCAAAAAAATCAAGTCTGTATTTACAATGCAAATATAAATCCATTTTGTGAAAAACAAGAAAGATACCATAATAAACGATATCTTATCAATAAAATCAGGGAATTTTTAATTCAAGGAATTTGAGAATTGCATTTATTTTTATTACCATATCAAAGTATCAGGTATAAAAGAAGACATTTATTTTCTAAATGTATTTGTTACATTAAAAGGTTTAGAAAATAAATAATATAGCTTATAGTTCCCAATGCTTTACATCTAAGCTTTTTAAAAACAACAGTTTGTCAAGTCTACTGGGATCCAAGTGGTTGCACTCATCACTTGCGATGCTACCGGCAATCGAAAAAAGGTGCTGACAAGGAACAGATGATCCCACGATAGTTACAGTGATTTACTTACTCTAAATTACTTATTATTCCGTAACAAACACAACATAAAAATAAATATTTATTTCGCTAATCAGAGTACTCTACAACAGTCAGTCAATCAAGGCATAAACAAATGACGCAATATCAACAAATACAAAAAGTCAAAGATTAAAAACGTAGCTTTTTATATATATATTAAAGAGAGGTGAAAGAAACTAAGCACACTGGCATCTCGCGAGTTTTTGCGTAATTAACCCTTTAACCACCAACACCGTAATATTACGAGTTTTAAAGAAAGAACATTCAACTAATTTTAAATAATTTTATAGTTTTTACCAAAACAGAAAAATCGAATGTCGATTTTCTAAGATGGAATATTGTTTCACTGAATCGATTCAGTGCTATATATCGATGTAAAAAATCGGGTTTTTTTACCCGAGAAATTGATTCTTCGATTAATCGATCTCAGATTGCCATCCTTACTATAGAATCCGTTCTTTTTGTCCAAATGAGGTAAAATTTTAACTACAGATAATTCAGGTGATGCACTTGATATATATTAAGTAGAATATTTTTATACAAAATTCGGCCGATAGGTAGCTCTGTAATACACATAACTGTATTTAATATGGATTAAAAATGTTTAAAACTATAAAGTAACATTACTAAAACAGCTCAATTTGATAACCTTCATGTCAACAATATGCTCTAATTGCAGAAACATATTTTCAACAGCTGATTGAAGTAAGTTTACCAGAATATCTAGAACATGGATCCGAATGCTGTCCTTCAACTCAAGCAGAATTGCTGGATTTTGACGGTAGATATTTTCCTTCAGGAAACCCCACAACCAAAAGTCACGTGAAGAGATATCTCGCGAAGAAGAAAACAAGGTTGTTGAAAAATGGCGATAGTTCACCTGTGAAATGCAATTTTAGAAAAAGTTTTTTACAGCGATTAACGTTAAAAGGAGTTCTATCCTGTATTAAAGTTATATCTTGAAGGCATCTACGCAATTGAAGTTGTGGAATTGCAAAATTTCTTTAGAATCTCATTGTATTATTTAATTGTGATGGAAAAGATTTAGATTCCATTTGGTCTTTTCTCTTTAAAAAAAATACGGTAACGATAGCCGTGAAATCTCACCATACAGTAATTTTTATAGGATTTGTGTGGATTTTTTCTAGATAGAGTGAAAAATGTCCACTGCCCAAATTCGACAATTACGGGCGTTAACTTGCCCATCGAGGCAAAACTGGGCCTCGTTCCACTACAGAATGGACCGTCGTTAAGTGACGTGAACTATCATTCGAGCAAGGATCTGAAGTGTAAAACTTTTTCGAACCTCTGGTTCCCTGTCCTTTAATTGCTGTACAATCTTCTACTTTTTCATATTGATAAAAATGCTAAATCTTCGATAATATTTGTTCGTAAAGTGGAATACGGCATATCCAATATATAGGAAACAACTGTCACACTCCCACCACCATCCGTGGCCGCGGTAGCCGAGTGGTATAGGTATCGGATCGTGGCTTGCCTTGTCACGAGTTCGAGCCCAATACCACTAAAGACCCGCCGTGTAGGGCAGCGTTGCACGTTAAATCTGTCGAGAGCTGAAACGTCCTCCCGTTGGTGTGGTGTGGTAGTTAGGAGAGGGGTGTGCCAGCTCAGGTGTCGTCCACATCACTTGACCATGGTTCAAAATTACGTGGTCCGTCGCCAAAAGCCCTCGTGTAGCTGAACAGTGCGACGTTAATATTCAATCAATCAACCCACCACCATCCGGTGACTGACTGCTGAATTCGACGACCGCGGTAGCCACATTTTCGCGCTGGAAGACAGGATTTCCTTTCGTCCTGTTCCTAGAAGAACGTCAAATTGTCCAATTGTTTAAAATTTCTGCATCATCCTGGATAAGGCATATAGAGACATTGGAATACTTCGTATTCGCTTCCTACGTCAGAATTCTTTCACAGCTGCAACGGACTTCTGCTGGTTCTGACAGAACAATTTTACCAATAACGCTTTTTCATGCATAGTAAGGCATAATGTACATGCAGAGGAGCAACAATTGCTTGTACAGAATCCATCTTTCTTTTACCCAAAATATTTTGCTAAAAAGCATGCAATTCAACACAAACGTTGCTTCTGATTTTGAATAAGTAGCATACTAATCCACATACTCAGTTAAATGAATCAACCGAGCTAGACAAGCTGAGCAATTTTATTTGGAATTTATCAACTTATTTACAAATCTATTTTAATTACAATAGTGGTAATTATTTACAGAATGAGAAACTACTTACAGTATGGTAAGCAAATGGCTGTGCCCCCTAAATGCAATAAATGAGTGATGGCACCACAAATATATGCAAATATGTACGTTTTATGTTGTAGTGACACCTACCGGCAGAATTTTGCACTATTTTTAATAAATATCAAGCGCAATATATGAATTATCTGTAATTCAAATTTTATCTCGGATCAATATATAACAGATTCTAGAGCCCTCTGAAGTGGTCAAATTATTTTTTGTTAACCCTGTATTCTTATTTAGCCACTAAAATGTAATTAACTATCAAAAACATAATATTTGGAGAACCGAATTATTTATAAGCTGTAAAACATATATTTATTATGGATATTGATTATTTATATTTAATTAAAATTATTTTTGGCTTCTAAGGGTAAGTACTTCATAAAGAAGTAAAATAAGCGGATTGTTTATAAATCTAAGAAAAAAGGGCGACATTGTTTCAATATTTAGTTATATAAATATTGAGCACAAATGAGACCCCTTCACAGTATATATTCAAATATATATATATTTCCTTAGATTTTAAAAAATTTTATATTCATATTTGCATGAATATATTCATATGAAAAGCTTTGCACCAGAATTAATATTTTTAAAAATTTCAAAAGCCTTTATTTTTTTTCTCGATATTACTTCTCTTACAAAGCTTGTTCCCAATTTCTTCTGACGTTGACTTATCGATGGATTCAGAAATCTCCATATAAAAAGTAGATCGGATCCCCTACACCGATAATCCCTGAATAAGGTATATCTTTGACTCGAAATTAATATTTAATAGGATATTCATAAATATGTAACATGTGAAGAGCAGGGAAGGACGGCAAGGACAGATTTTTTTCTATAAATAAATATATGCTGATGACGACTTGAAAGGGAAGAAGAATTTTTGAATAGCCGGATTTTTCATTTCGTACCTTTTTACGGACCGAGGGATGAGCCGAGACCACGTCCCATTTTCCCTCCACTCTAGAGTTCCATTTAGGGTTCCATAAATTACGGTTATGTCTTTTGAGGGAAAGGATTCTTGCTCCTATCCCACCGAAAAATGAAAGGTATTGTGGGGAATTTTCTTATTTATTCACCTTTTTATTTCCTTCTCTTTCTTTTAAAATCATCCTTTTTGAATTTTATTAGAGCTGAAAAGTCGTGATTTTAAGAAGATTCAAAATGACATCAAAATGCGAATGATTTTGGTGGTATTTTTACAAGGTCTTGAATAGTGAAAACTTGAATGTAGGAAAAAATATTACTGAAAACTGAACTTTCGAAAAGTAACATTCTTTTGGGGCTATTTTGTGTACCAGAAAAAAGGCTTATTGTTGAACTTTGTTTTTATAGAGGATGTTTTTAATCGTTTATTAATTAATTAATACATTCACTTAACTCAATTAAATAATCAATACATTTAAAGTTTCTTTTAATCAATTAAACGTGTATTTTTTTCCAAAATTGTAAGAAAGAACAACTGAAAAAGTTGTTAATAAAATGCATCAAATTCAGAGATTAGTTAGACCAGGGGTCGACAGCCAATAGTTCGTGTGCCACATGTGGCACGTGGTACATTTCTCAGTGGCACTCTGTACTACTCTTTAAATTTGTCATTTTTTAAGTAGATAAAAGTTGATAAATTCGTAATGGACTTTATTTGACAAACATCTCTCCAGAATTATGGACATTTACGGAATTACGAAAAAATCTAAAAGTTAACTCTGAAGATAAATTTACAGCTATTTTGTAAGTTATTGAATTTTATTGCTGGAGAGATTTAATTGTTGAAGAGAGAAAATTGCATATACCCTGCTTCCCCTTTTGATCTACATATCTAATTTTTCTAAATCTTTCCGCGTATGAAAAATATTATGGGTTTGCAAAGAAATTGCTTAACAATTGAATGCTCAGAATCTTGTCAAATTGAAAGTCACAAATTGCACCGCTGATTTTGCGATACTTAAGAAGAGCGTTTCAAGCGCTAGGTTCACATTATAATTTTATTTGTCTTTTTATTTAACTATAATGAAAATAAATACTTATATAATTATATTGTCTTTTTCTTCCTTTAAAAAATATGCTTAAAAACACATTATATATGTACAATTTTAATTTTTTAATTTTTGTTGAAGAAATAGTTGTACTTTATACTGTTTATTTTTATGTTAAGAAATATATTTATAAATGAGGCAAAATTAAAATATACAGTAAAACTGTAAATATCTATGTTATTGACTTCTATTCTGTATTTCTGCATGCCTTATTGCGAGAATCCAAATGTTTCAAATATGTCCTACTGTGTGACACGCCTGATACCTGAATTATATGGTATTTTGGTTTGGCACGCCGTAACTAAAAGGTTGTTGACCCCTGAGTTAGACCTTTATATTTAAAGAAATATTTTACTTATTATTTTAATAAGGCTTCTTTATACCTATATTCAGTTTACTTAGATTTACATTTTTATTGATTGAATTAAATTTTATTATACAATTTCAAATAAGAGCAAGAAATATAAAAGCTTTAATTAGGAGAATATATTATACTCAAGAGCCATTGGACAAATATAATTGACTTAGAACAATAGGATATTAACTAAAATACACTAACCATAGCAGAAATATTAAGGTATCCGACTACGTTCGGAACCATGATTTTGCAAAAGCTTATAAATAGATAATATTTATGATATTTAGTGTCACTTAGATTATAAAATGTATATAAAAATTGTTTTAAGAATAGTATTATAATAAAAAATTATTTAAGTACAATATTTTGACAAAAAAGAAGCATAGAATGACCCATTTTCAAAATATTCTCCTTTTCAGAAAAATGCTTCTATTATAGTAATATTTTGCCTGTATATAGCGCAGACCTCTGTACAGAGGCTCAACTAGAATGTTTGAAATATATAACATAGAAGTGGGTTTATCCATGTGTTACGACAACAGAGGGGAGAAATTTTAGGAAAAAAATACCAATAATTATTTCAAATGGTTGTAACTCTGAAAATAATGTGAATGTTTCAAAAGTCATAGTTGAGCATCTGTACAGAGGTCTGAGCTATATACAGGCAGAATATTATTATAATAGAAGCATTTTTCACAAAAGAAGAACACTTTGAAAAAAGGTTATTCTAAGTAAATTTTTTGCCGAAATATTGTATTTAAATAATTTTTTTTGTCAAAATGTTGTCCTTTAAACAGTTTGATACATGTATTCTAATCTAAGTGACACTAAATATCATGAAAATTATCCATTTAGGCGCCTTTTTAAAGTCACGGTTCCGAACGTAGTCGGATACCTTAAACAGCGTAATATTTCCTTTGACTGAAATAAGTAAGAAAACTTGTCCATAATTTATGACATATTATTTATTATTCTTTAACTGAAGATGAATTCATCAATATTGTATCGCAGTTCATGTTTCAGTATCACTCACAATGCTGTTGAGTACTTCTACGAATATCTTTATCATAAAATGAAACGATATATATTTTCTTAGAATCTAAAAAATAGAACATCCATTTGAATAATTGTTGAATGAAAGTATATTTAAAAATTTAATTTTAACGGTAAGTTTCATTGCTTTTGAAAATGTTTATTAGGCATTTGAGTATTTCCCTGTTTAATATTCTCCCTGGATTTATTCTAAGCTATCACCCTCAAATAACTAAAATCAATGATATTTACTCGGTATCTTTTTACAAAAATTATTAATAATATAATTATTTTAATGTTTATAGTTGTTTTTACCAGAATATTTTTAAATTGATTCTGAAAAGAGTCAGTTCGGAAAGACATTATTTTAAAATTAAAAATAATTAACTTTTGAAGTACTTAATATTTTATACAGTATACTCATTTTTAAAACTGTTTAGATATTTCAAACAATTTATGTTTCTTGGATTATTGAGAACAAAAGTGTGAGAATGAAAATCTGGTTCAGTTGTGAATTGTAATAGTTATTTTTATAAAAAAACTATCATATTAAAGAAAATCAAAAATTTCAAAAATATTATCTTTGGCATTTTTTGAATATAACAGGAACTCTCATACCTGAATCCATATGAATGTAGTGTGCTTAAATATGAAAGTATCTACAAAAAAGTTTCAGAATTTATATTGAACAAAAAAATACCCTAAAGAAATGTGAATTTGTTTGACAATGCATAGGTTTTGAGATTCACAATTCTCAGAAGTCTTCAAATATATTTAAAACTAATCAGTTATCGAATCTAGAGCTTGGGGCTAAGCACCCCAAGAAGATAAGGCCCCCCCCCCCCAAAAAAAATGAAAAAAAATGGTATTTTGTCATATTTTAATGTTATTATGCAGTTATGTCGAGTCGTAGATTTTGAGGCTTACTCTCATCACTCGAAAAATTCAGACGACTACTTTTTTGAAAATGGACAGTAATTTCCTAAGCTTTTTTTTAGTACGATGCCAATTAAAATCAAATCAATCTGGACTAATGGCTGCAAAATGTCCTTATGTAGAGTGAGACTTGTACAAATTCATATGTTAAGTTTTGCTTATGGATGTAAAACTATGATTTCTTTCAGCCTTTACATTTTTTGTGTTAAGCAATAAATTATAAATTTCAATAAAAAACCACAAAAAGTTTTTCTTTCTGTTTTTTCGAAACTGTATTTTTTCTAGTATGTTTACCCTACATCAATCTGTTTAATAATTGTTTTTGTTGTAATCACTGCATTCTTAGTATTCAGTATAAAACATACGTTTGAATTGCTTATAGAAAGAACAACTGATGAGGAATAAAAATACGTTCGACATAATACATAAATATGTTACTTAGAAGTGGTTATTTTAAATTTTATTTTGCTCGTCAGTAATCCACTGCCCGTGCTTTTTCAATGAAACTAAGATGGAAACATTTCAATTATTTTTATTTGGCTAATGAATAATATTTCAATAATTTCCTCGAGTAATTAAATAATTTTCTTTTATATTTAGGACCTTTAAATAAATAAAGAACTCTAAATTACAGTGGAACTGAGCCCAGTATATTCTTTGAGATTTCTTTTTTCGGTAAATTTAAGATCAATTCGTAAAATATTTCGCTCGATATAACTAAATCGCTGAGGTAGATCTTAAAAAAATGTTAAACTTTAGGTTTTATTTGTACTACTTTAAACTATAGATGAATTAATAGTTGTATTTTCAAAACTCAATAAAATTTTTGCAGTTGTCCTGCTTTCTTAATTTTCTGCCAACACTTAATATTTTTTTTAAGAAAACATGACTAACTTTATGAGAATATGATCTTCTCTTAAAAGAAATTTTAAAAGTTAATAACATGAAAGTTGACTAATAAATTTACGTATTGTTAATTTGTTTCTTTTGAATACCGAGAAAAAGGATAGCAGTTTATTTTTTATACTAAATATGACTACTTCATAATAACTTATTTTTCCCGTATAAAAGCACAAGTAAATGGACATAGTTATTAGAAAATTAGAAATAATCAGAGTGTCTCTATAATTCAAAGGAATTATGTTTTCTTCTTGTGTGTGGGCATGCATGTGTGTGTGTATATGCATTCATGTGTGTGTATGTGTATCCATGTGTGTGTGTATGTGCATTCATGTGTGTGGGCATGCATGTGTGTTTGTATGTGCATGCATGTGTGTGTATGTGCATGAACGTGTGTGTGCATGTGCATGCATGTGTGTGTATGAGCAGACACTCGTGTGTACGTGTTGGGTACGTGAGTGTACGAGTGTGTCGTCTCTGAGAAATCCTTAGCAAATTTATTTTAACATCAAACTCTTTAGTGATTTTGGAAATAATCCCTTAGTACATACAAGATGTGACACAAAAAACGAGACTAAGTACCTAACTTAGTTTGAAAAGGAGTGGGGCTGGCAACAACTGTTTTGGTTACGTCATCCCACGCAACTTCTTTATCTATGTGGTCAGTTTCGCGATCAATCCAGTTGGGAGCACTGCGTCGTTGAGTAAACATGTGCGACTGCATTCTGTCAGAAAAATGTCAAATCAACAGAAATCAGCCACGAAAACATTTCATACATTAAGGCTTAAGGAGATGAAACTTTGTCTCGTTAACGTGTGTTTAAATGGAATAAGAGGTTTACAGGGAGAAGGGTTAGTGTGGAAGATGATGAACCTGCTGGGCACCCAAGGTCAGCGATTACAGACCAAAACATTACCAAAATCCGTGGTATGAGTGGGTTTCCACTCACATCAGTAATCAGACTATTAAACAATACTACTACATCCAAGTACTAAAAAGACTTCGGGAAAAAATTAGGGGAAAAAAGGCCAGAATTGGGGAGTGATGAAAGGCTGTTGCACCAAGATAATTCACCTACTCACACGGCCCTAGCTGCCAAGCAGTTTTTGACCAGCAAAAACATTACTGTGATAGTGCTTCCTCATTATTCACTTAATTTGGTCCCATGCGACTTTTTTTTCGCACAGTTAAATCTTGCTGAAAGGGAACCCATTTTACCTCAGTTGATTCGGTGCGAGCAAAAACGGGAAATCTCCTAAACTTACTTCCAAAAGCCTCGTTCCAGAACTGTTACCAGCAATGGCAGTACCGAATGCAGAAGTGTGGGAATGCTGAAGGGAACTATTTTGAAAGTGACAATGTCACAAAGAACTGATTCTGTAAGCCTAATGATTTATTTAACCAGTCTGTTTTTGTGTGTGTGTGTGTGTGTCACACTTCGTATTTCTCTCTGAAAGAGAGGCAAACAAAGAACACATAAATACGGAAACAAGTTACGAAACAGGAGAAAATGAAGGATATTTTAAATTAAAAAAAATAGGATTAATTATAATTAATTTCCGCAATATTAGCCAAAGCAGTATACAAGTCATGAAACACTTCCTTGTTTTGCAATAGGAGAATTTACATTTTTGTAGTTTTACATATTTAACTAAATCTAGATGTACATTGATAAATTTATAAAAATCAAAATCAATGTTTAGTGTTAAATTTTAAAACCTTCTTCACTGAAATGAGTTACCGATTTTTATTTTTTGTGGAATTCCTCTGGGTCTTTCCGACATCAGAAAATACGAAAGAAATCTCCAAATTCACAATGCTTTTCAAATTAACGAGGAAATTTCTGTCCTGAAACTTAATGATGTCTTTGTTCCACTTAAGAATAACACCGGTAGTCCGAAGAGAATTCAAAGCAATTTACA
>BMAV01012594.1:214736-228659 GCA_019973955.1 Trichonephila inaurata madagascariensis
ACTCTCATAATTCACTAAAACAGAAATTTAGTAGCCAATAATTATGATGAAGTCAGATTAAAAATTTTTGCTGGAAATTTAGAACGTAAATTATCATTATAAAAGGGGGGAAAACTTTTCCGTGCTGGTTTAAAATTGACTTACATTATTTTTTCTATTTACCATAATTTATTCATTTGCTTAAAATTATCCTCCCCATGGCGAAATTCTGCTCGTTTTCAGCACAAAAAAAAATATCCAAATTGTGATCAAATTCGAAAATTATTCTCGAGAGAACTTGCAATTTTGATAGTCGTGAAATAATATATGAAAGAACATCTTTAAATTATCATGCAATTTCCTGATTATTACTCCATGCTTTTTTGCTTTTTATTAATTTAGTAAATTTCCAATTAAACGCCTAAGAGTATTTTTTGTAACAAAATTCATTTTAATTTCTCTACTATCATGAAATATGCATGTACTTCATAGTACATGAGTCAAGGATTCTTAACCAGTACTTTTTTTGTCGAATATTTTATAAGCATGCATGTGCAAAAATCGATGCTCATTATGTGCAAGGACAACTATTTAAAGATTTTATGTCCATTCCCTTTGAATTTAACCACTAGGCTGAAAAAGCATCCCCTTCCCCAATTGTTTTCATCTTCTTGGATATAATTCACGGTTGTGGATTATTTGTTATTATACACGGTTATTTGTACAAACTATAATTTTTACTTCGACATATCTCTATTGAAGAAATGATTTAGCTTCTTTCAATGAAAAATTGCATTTATGGAAGTATTTAGAACATCAGAAATAGATGCTAATTTTTCGCAATTTTTTTTCTGTTTAAACACTATTCATATTAATTTTTATTTTAAAAACGAAAACAGCTACTTCAGCGTTTCTCAAACTGTGGGCCGCACCCCCCTCCCAAGGGGGCGCGATAACTCTACGAGGAGGTAAATCGAAAACACAAAAGATTTAAAAAATTATTATATAATTTACTGAAAGTAAAAAAAAATACATTCTGTGACAAAATCAAAAATAAAATTAACATTTACACAGATATACACTTATAAATGTATCAATATTGCACACAATGTATTTTGTAATTAGTTTAATAATTACCAGTGACCCCATGGGCTTATCATATGTAAAATTATACTAAAAAAAAGTAATATAAAAACAATTTTGGAAGTCAATTCCTACTTAGAGATCAACAAAGAAAAATTTTATTTTATCTACTTTTTATTAAATAGTTGCAATTAATATAAATACGTATATACATATGACAGAATCACAACATTAAGTGGTAGTTAATTTTTATTAATTATCATTAAAGTATCGTATTGTCATCCAAAACAATCGTGTATATAAAATTTCAGTTCAACTGAATGCTTTAAAACGTGAAAAAAAATCTTTTAAAGTTTTGACCCTGGTCGCTAAAAAAGAAACCAACGTGGCTGTATCTGTAATTCTTTAAATAATTAGTTTCAGTCAATTAATTTTAATTAATTATCGTTAAATTATCGTATTTTTACCCAAAACAATAGTGTATAGAACATTTCAGCTCAAATGAGCGCTTTAAAATGCGAGAAAAAAACCTTTTCAAGTTTTGACACAAGTAGCCTAAATGGTCGCTAAGTCGCCAAAAATGATGCCAATGTGGCTGTATTTGTAATTCTTTAAATAATAAGTTTTAATCAATTATTTTTTATTTAAATTACTGTATTGTTATCCAAAATAATCATGTATATAAAATTTCAGCTCAATTGAGCGCTTTAAAGTGTATTTTATTAACGACTGAAAATTTCACAACGATAAATAAATAAATATAGAGAGAGTTTGAGCTAATAGTAGAAACTGAATTAATACTTATCTTAATCATTTGTACGGTATATAATTAATTCCTAAACTGCCGATTAAATGTTACGCGATTCGCTCCCCAGTGACACAGTTTTCCATGTAGGTGAGCGTATGTGATGTATTGAGGGTAGGGGGGAAGAAAAGGAATAAATAAGGAAATCCTCTGAATTAAGAAAATCATTCGCACTGTCAAGGTTCTTTTATTGCATTCCAAAGCCTTCGGAATAATTTTATGGATAGCAGTGCACAGAAAAGATGATACTTCGGAAAGGCGTATATATACGACCACAGCAATTAACGCTTTGGCTGAGTGGAACGTTTATATACAACAGTAGCACTTTGGAGGTAAAAATCAGATAAGATAATCAGGAGGTAAGCTCAGATAATTCTGAGTTGTATTTTGGATTGATAAATCTTTCTTTTACGGAACTGAGGTTATTATCAAGGTCGCATTGTAGCTTTAGTGTCAAAGTATAGTATTATTGAATTTAATACATTATTATTTATATGTAGGGGGGCGATGAAAATTACTGTTGAATATTGGGTCGCAAACATTGAAAGTTTGAGAAGCACTGAGCTACTTGCTTTTGATTTACTTTAGTCATAGAAGTACGAGAAAACCTATTTCAAGAATATTTAGAAGTTGTTAATGCATCTTTGGATCAGTAGATAGAAGAGGGATAAATAGCTAGTTTAAAATCTTTAATTCTGATGAAAACAATTTAAGTTACTCTTCCTCCTCTATCATTTACTGTGACTGATCTGGAAAATAAAATTCCTAATAATGTTTTTTTCCCTTCACAAATCCCCGGAAAGAACTCGTTTTGAAAATAACGTTGTTGCTTAGTCCGAAATAAAAATTTCTTTTCGTTGTATTAGGCTTAAAAAATTGCATTTGCACATCAAAAGAGGTTTTATTAAATTAAAATAAATATATTAGAATAAATCGTCTTTAATTTTTGAAGTTTAAGAAATGATCTAATATAACTTTGGGAAGAGACATTATTATATTTACTTTAAAATTATTTTATATTACCAGAAAATTACCTGATTTTCATTAAAAAATACAGCAAACCAAATTTTAAAAACTGTAAAATTCTGAATACAATACAAACTTAATTAACAACTTAGCCAGAATCACCTAATACATGGTAAAAGTTTTAAAAGGATAAAATATTTTCCACATTTGAAAAAAAAATGATATAGTTCACACACTAATAAGTCTTCCGCGGAATTTTATTTCCAAATATTGTTGACTCGTTCTTGATTTGTTGCTTATTTGAAACATTTTGTGACTTATGGTCACCCAAGTGTTGCAGAACAAATCCAATAATAAATTAGCATACTTACAAATTTTAATTTTAAATTCTGAAAAACATTTTTGGATTGCAAGTGAGAAACTCCACTTACCACTCACATAAGACCGTTTCTATAATATTCATTAAAAAGACAGATATAGTTCAGTAGCTGGTATTACAAGTTACATAGAAGTAATTGAATCCCGATTCCAGAATACACTTTGTCTTGTAGAAATATAATTTTCCCTGCACGTTTTGAATGAAATAGGACATGAAAATTTTCGCAAAGGATGAAATGGAAGAAATACAAGGTGTGTACGGAAACTAAGTACCCTTTTGGAAGAATTCGCATAGAAAATATTTTTTTTAAATAAAAGATCATATCGGAAACTATTTTTATACATATTTACCACCATTGTTCAGACACTTTTCATATCGAGAAGCCAATTTGTCTCTGCCTTCTTCAGTGAAAGATGCCACCAATGAAGAGAGCTATTGCTGAAACTGTGTGACAGCTCTCTCTCTCTGTGCAAACTCATCTCAAAACAATCTTATTGTAAACCGTTCTGTTTTCACGAATTTTCTCATTCACTTTTTCAACCAAACTACCATTTACAGTAGAAGGTTGCCCACTCCGTGCATTGCCATTATCATTGGTGCGCCCATCATTGAATTGTCGAACCCACTTTCTCATCATTCATTTTATCACTCATTACATTTTTACCATAAATTTCTACAAATTTACGATGAATTTAAAATGGCTTAGCATTCCTTGAGTTTAAAAATTTGGATTCCAGAACGCATTTCATTAACGACGGGATAAGTAATCATCTTAAACATCTCGAATGCGTTCTTTTTACGTGTGAAAATAACACAATCTGACTGTAAGGGTGTCACTGTACTGATTATTAAAGAAAGACACGTATGCACAAGTATTAAATTCCGATACTACTGCTACGGTTTAGGTAGAACAAAACAGTATTTAGTTTTCAGACACACTTTGAATTTTATTTTTGATAATACAAATTGTGTAGGGCTAAGCATCGTATATGTGTCTGATAAGCGGACATTTTATTTGTAGTTAAGCCAAGCAATTGATGGAATAGATGTTAAAATATGTATTCATATACAAAGAGAAGAAAAGTTCAATAAATTCTCCTTTTTTTTCTCTTGTTCCGTTTCTGTTAAGCAAAATAGAACAATACTTTCAGAAAATTCCATCCCCATTCTTATACATTCAAAGTTTTCCGAGTCAAACCCTTCAAATCACCCGATGACGTCATTTCGAATCTTCTTTAAAACCCAAACTTTTGGGTGCTAATAAAACTCAAAATGGAAAAATCTGAAAAATTTCTGAAAAGGCAAAAAAATTAGAATAAATAAATAAGAAAAATCTTTCAGGGACAAAGAATTCAGAATACTTTTCACTTTTCTGTGGTAAGGGAAAAGGAATTTTTTCCTCGGAAGACATAACCGTGATTTATGGAACCCTAAATGGAACTCTGGCGTAGAGGGAAAATGTGACGTGGTCGCGGCTCATCCCTCGGTCCGTAAAAAGGTACGAAATGAAAAATTCGGCTATTCAAAAATTCTTCTTCCCTTTCAAGTCGTCATCAGCATATATTTATTTATAGAAAAAAATCTGTCTTTTCTCCGTCTTTCACTGCAATTCGCATGTTACATATTTATGAATCTCCTATTAAATATTAATTTTGTATCATAGTTATTCCATAAATCGAGATCGTGAGAGAAAAGATATCAGATTTATTTCTTATATGGATATGTTTGAATTCAGCAATAATTCAAAGATGGATAAAAGCAGCTTTTTTGTGGAGGAGTTAAATTGGGAAAAATTACTCATGTTGAATTCTTTAATGAGAAACATGAAGCAAAAGTTTCGATATATATATTTATGTAAATAATAATATAAAAATTTTTTTAAAAAGTTACATAAAATGTACAAGTATGTGAAAATTTTCATTTGCTGAATATTTATATGATTTTAAAATCGCTCTCTGTAACTTTTTTTTTTTTTTTGAGGTTTGTAATACTGATTTTATTTACTCTAGTTTGGACAAATAAAATACATATATTTGGAATTCATAAGTAAAATTTAAGCTATAATTTCATCTAAATAGGGATTTTTTCCCTTTTATCATGAGAATATAATTCCACAGGTTGACATATTATCTAGCTTATTAGCTTTATTATGTAAGAATGGATTTTTAATGAAAGTATACAAATTATTGTACATTTTTGTTAATTAATCAATCGTTTTATATTTCTGTTTTCCCATCAAGTTGAGAATCATCCAATATAACAGCACATTTTTCATGCCATTAAATATCTGCACAAACGAAACCATTACAGACTAAAGTTACAAAATTAAAGCCACAATACAATGTATCTCTCAATTTGTCGTAAGAGAAAATTTTTTCACACTGTAAATAACATTAGCTAAAATGAGCTGACTGTCTATTTTTGATAGAAAATATATAATCTTCTCAAAAAAAGTAATAATAATTTAGAAAAAAATAGAGCTTTAAGAAAAATCGTGATAATTATCTACATTAATTTCATTCCTTATTTGATTTGATAACATGAAAAAAAGTATTTCTACAGCTAGAACTTTTTAATTTTAAAATGTTTTGTAACTAAATTTGCTTTAGAAAGTACAAAAGTTCTATGTAAATTGAGAAATATGAATATGTTTCGATTACTTTAACCATTTTTCTTCGCTGATGAAGAAATTTTTTTATTCTTCTATGAAATCATAATTTTGTTTTAATTTGAGCTCATGTTCCATAGATAACATTTCATCATTCTTTTGGAATTTACTTACATATTTGCTCCATTACACTGGCGCACATACAGTCAACTATTACATCAAATTTATAAATGATTAATATTCGACCAATAAATATTCAAATCAATTAAATTAATGATTAACAATAATCAAAAAATAACATTGGCTTAAATCGTAAGTAAAATATAATATTCTTAAGTGCATTGATTTGAACACATTTGTGATCTTAAATTTTATTATAAAACCAATTCTCTTAGAAACGTAGAAAAGTTGAATGTCGATAGAAAAGGAAATCGATAAATGAAGGTTCTTACTCTCTGTCAAAGATTTATTTTTAAGACTAGAACCACGCGTAGAAAATAAATTACCCTAATTTATATTGTGCCACAGAAACATTTCTTTAAGAAATTAAAGAGGTTTTTAAAGTGCCGGACCGAATACATTTCTACGTGAAGGAATAAAAATGTTTTCTTTTCTGAATAACTAACAGAATCAAAATATCAAATTGTTGCAAGATAAAAATATATACTATATAAAATTCCTACTTATACATTATAATTTTTGTAGAGTAAATAAGCAATTATACTATATCTAAATACTGTTAGCTGAATTCCATTGCATACATAATTTATTTGAGAGGAGGTGCTTTATTTATTTAATAAATACATTGTAAACAATATGCATTATGGCATAGTTATTGTTATTGCTGTTGGTCTTTTCTGGAACTAAATCAAATCCAAGAGTTCAAAATTATTCAAAATATCTAAGACAAGGAAGGCACACTTCCTCCACTCCTTCGTAACAAGCCCTAATAGGAGAAAAGATGTTTAGGGTTAGATCGATCAATATAACATTTTCCCCACATAGGGAAAATTTTATCCCTCTGAGGAAATTTTAAGGACTTTAAATGACCACTTAGCAATCTTGGCATTGCAGTTTGCTTACCAGTCTACCGGAGAAGAACGCAAGAAAGATCGATTGTAGATTTAACTCTTGAAGTCTCTAAAACGGTTAAGGCGGTGTAGGTCAAAGCCTTTGAAGTACCCTTCTCTCAGCCAAGGTATCAGCCACTTTATTACCACTGATGTCGATATGTTAAGGAAGCTACTGAAAGCATATATCTTGGAAGAGAGAAAATTCTGGTAGTAAAGTTATAGAGATAAGTTACAACACCAACACTGCGAATACGTCTGGGAAGTAAAAATTTAGATATCGTTTTAGGCAAAAAAGAAGCAGATTTAATATTCACTTTTATTTTAGTAAAATTCAGTAATATACAGGGGGTTATCAAAATAATGGAAACGCCTGT
Source organism: Trichonephila inaurata madagascariensis (assembly GCA_019973955.1). Classification (NCBI taxonomy): domain Eukaryota; kingdom Metazoa; phylum Arthropoda; class Arachnida; order Araneae; family Nephilidae; genus Trichonephila; species Trichonephila inaurata. The sequence continues at coordinate 222,004 of BMAV01012594.1, forward strand.
GAATAAAAAATACATTTTTAAAGCGCTTCTTAAGCATTAGAATATAATAACAGCTTCCAGTTTTTTTATAATTAGAAATGTATATATTCTGGTAGTATGGGGTAGCTTTATTAAAGTTCTGCAAATCTTATATTTTTTTCAAAAGCATAAAATGTCGGATCTCTCAGATTTTCAAAGAAGCCGAGTTGTAGAAGCCCGTCTAGCTGGAGTAGCGTGACCGAAACATCTCAACTTTTAGGCGTTTCTGAAGGTACGGTGTCTAGTCGTGATAGCGTACACGCAACGTGGCAAGACAAGCTCGACAAAGCAAAATAGTGGACGAAAAGAGAAGCTCAGGGAAAGAGACCGATGGGTATTGAAGCGGATTGAAATCTCTAAAATGCGAACAACTGCAGCAAAAGTGCTTGCAAAACTCAATCAGCATCTAGATTCTCCAGTATCAATGCTTACAGTTAGAAGGCACCTTCATAAAAAGAACATTTACGCAGAACAGCAGTTCCCAAGTCATTTGTTACACATGTTAAAGCCAAACGTTGTCTACAGTGGTGTTACACTCACAGAAGCTGGTTGATTGAAAAATGGAAAAAAGTAAATGGTCTGACAAATTGTCTTTCACAACTTATTCCTTCAACAGGACGGGTGCACGTTTGAAGAACAATTGCACAAGCGTATGATTGTAATTGTCTCCTTCCTTCTGTCAAACATGGAGATAGAACTGCCATGATATGGGCAACCGTGTCGTGGTTTTCTACTGGACCATTCGTAATCCTGAGTGAGGGATTATTAACGTCACACTGTTGAACTACACGAGGGCTTTTGGCGAAGGACCTCGTAATCTTGAACCATGGTCAAGTGACAAGGATGCCATCTGAGCTGGGACCCCTCTCTCCTAACTACTACACCACATCAACGGGAGGACGTTTGAGCTTTCGACATATTTAACGTTCATCGCTTCCCTAAATGGCGTGTTCTTAGTAGTACTGGGCTTGAACTCATGACACGTCAGCCACGAGTCCGTTACATTGACCATTAGGCTACCGCATTTCATCATAACCCTGAAAGGAAGAATCATGGGAAGAAGTATAGAGAAATCTTAGCTGGCCATGTTCATTCTATGGTGACAACTTTATTTCCTGCGGGAGATGGAATTTTTCTGGATGATAAGGCATGCAGTGGTACCTGATCAATCATGGTTTGATGAACACGAGGATTATGTTAAATATCTACCTTGTCCCGCACAGTCACCTGACCTCAATTAACTAAACCATTATGGTCTATTTTAGAGCGTTTGGTACGTAATTAATATCCTCCACACACTGGTATATTTCCCAGAACTTTCCCGTGGCCGCGGTAGCCGAGTGGTAAAGGTATCGGACCGAGGCTTGCCTTGTCACGAGTTCGACCCCAGTACCACTAAAGACCCGCCGTGTAGGGCAGCGATGCACGTTAAATCTGTCGAGAGTTGAAACGTCCTCCCGTTGGTGTGGTGTGGTAGTTAGTAGAGGGGGTGCCAGCTCAGCTGTCGTCCACGTCACTTTACCATGGTTCAAAATTACGTGGTCCGTCGCCAAAAGCCCTCGTGTAGCTAAACAGTGCGATGTTAATATTCAATCAATCAAAACCAGAACTTTCACGTTATCTTTGTGAAGATGGTACAATATTTTTCTAAGCACTATTCAGCACTTGAATGAACCGATTCCTAGCTGCAATACATGCCAAAGTGGTCCTACACCGTAATAATAACGGATTCTTTTTAAATATAAGGTGTTTCCATTATTTTAATAACAACCTGTATATATCTACCCTTCAGAAAACTATAAATTTAAGCAAGAGTTTTTCATTTACTTTTTAAATATAAAAGAGCTTTATGAGCAATTTGTTAGTCCACACCCTATTAAAATCAAATTCACCATTAATCAAGTCTAAAAATAGTACTACGGTAGAATTAATGGATTTTGAAGCCCAGTGGCTAAAGTGGTAGAGCATCACGCTTCCACACCACAGGTCCGAGGTGCAAACCTCAGGCTGGGAAGGTCGACTCAGCCTTTCATCCCTTCAGTGGTTCGATAAATGAGTGCCAAACTTGCTTGGGAGCTTAACGCTGGAGATTTCGCGTCAGGCTGACCACCTGATTGGAACATTTGCTCATGCACCTCAGAGTCCAATATCACGTATACTGATATGGACACAGTAGGACTTGTCCCTCATACACTGTTTCGCCACTGAGTTAAGTTAAGGATTAATGGGTTTATGGCATGCTAAAGCGACAGATATAGAAAAAATGCCATGCATCAAAGCTTTTAAGCCGAAATAAAATATTCATTTACTTCCCAATTTACAATGACATCTATATGAGTTTCTTTTATTTAAGTTAATTCATTTAGAACGGTTTTATTTAATCTCCTACATACTACTTCACACAGAACAAGACAAGTTTCACTTTCTGAAACTACTTATGAAAATATGGAAATACAGAGAAAGACGTTTTCTTTGTATAGACACACTCACGTCTAAATTAAAGCTATATTCAGTATGTCGTGTTTAAGTTTAAGTAGTTGAGCATAAAAACACGGCACACTGGGAATAATTGTGCTTTAAACAGCTATTTAATTAATTTTATGTAAATTTTTCATAAGCATGATTTACAAACAATCTCTTTTGTAAGCAAATTAAATAAAACAATGTTTTTAAACAAGAGAGAAATAAGTTATTCCTACTAAAATGTTAAAAAATGGGTAAAAATTGACAAAAAATTACATAAACGGGGCCCGATCTGTACAAATAGTAAATGAATAAGCTCTCCATTTTTCAATTTTGATGTATTATTTTGTAATTCCTTTTTGAAATGACCTTCAGGCTAAGAGACATTTTATTTTTTACAAAAACTAGAGCACTTTATCTCATTGATTATATGAAATTGCTTAAAAAACAGTGATTTTATCCACATAAAGAACAGTAAATTTTGTAATAAAACAGAGATTGATAAATCTGATGGTTAAAATACTTCTACTATTATATAGAGCATACACAAAGAATTTCAGCTAATTATTTTTAAAAAATTTTGAGCAATCGCTGTCCTTGTTTGAGCTTTTCGAAAAAAAAGTCATTTCAAGTAAAACGCATTTTAAAGTTTGACATCCTATGCAAAGTTATGGCATCTGCTTTTACTAAAACACTTGTAGTTTCTGTGAGACATAGCCATCCTGTGATGACTATGTCTGGGGTGATTCGCGTAAGCTAGAGGTGTGGGATTATCTAAATGATGAGACATTATGTAATTCTTAACACAACTTTTATTAAGAATAACTTAAATTACTTAATTCTAAATAACAACTTTCTTAAAGTGAAAATGAGCCAACAATTAAACCTTATATTCAAGTCAGATCGCACAACTAGAACACTTATCTTAATTATATTTAATTAACTGTCTAATCTAACTTCCTATACAAAATATTACCTTTTATAGAGTCACCTTCCTTCCTAGGTTGAAGAAATACATATTACGTAATTTTAGATGAGAAGACTCAGGCTTTCTTAATCCTTATTATAATTTAATTGCGATGAGCGTATCCTTCTTCCAGAGCTGTAGGACGTCTAACCTTTATTCCAAACAATTCCGCACTAAGTTATCTCTAGGCTTGCCGTTCTATCTCACCAAACTTTCTATCCTTTTAAAGTATATCTCATTTGCATATTCGATTCGTTTCTCTTCTTGGTGTTGGGTTGGAAAAGTTTGGCCATTAATCGTGGCCGTCAAAGAACTTAGGAGTTATGTTAGAAGAAGGACGCGAGAGACGTCACATCTGTTCTAGTAAATGGAAAATAAAAAACTCGGTATTTTTATAAAGGTAATAAGATGGCTTATAAAATAAAATCTTAAAAAAAATTTTCATTTTTCAAAAAAAACATAATTTTAGGTTAGTCGGATACCTTAATCTAGCTGTCTGTCGAATCCCAATTAATATTTATATATGATAATACCAGATCACACACAATCCGAAAGAAGAGGATATTCACAGTATGATATAATTCGCGAGGTCAGTGGAACTCAATCCTGTAGAGAATATATGGAATACTCTAGAAAGCGCTATTACGCTTTGTCTCAACCCCATTTAAGGACTCTTCAAATATTAAAATCATTAATTTTTGAAGAATATAGGAGTTGCTGTTACAATCGCTCATTAATACTCCCATTAACAATACGAAGGCTTGTTGTGACTGCACATTTAAAACTGTGAGACATAGTCATACTTCTTATTAGTACCACCAGTTTAACCCTTAACTTCCCGATTTTTCAAATTTCTATGAAAAAATTATATCAGCTAGTTCTCAAATAATAATAAAAGGGGAAAATATATATAAAAAAATTAAGCTGTTTTAAATTGAATTTCAGTTATTTTTTTGTTTGTTGCAGAAATGCAACATTGCGCAGTAGGGCTGAAAATTACACAACTTTTTTTTATATGAGGATTTTATTATTCATTATTATAAATTGCTTTTAGCTTTACATACAAAGAAAATTTTTAAAGCAGTTATTGATTTTGTTGTAACAAAGTCCTACTTTACACTTTTCGCGCTCCAAATCCATAATTTCTCTTGGGAGCGTGTCATCTCCACGGAATTTTATTACTTCTTCATTCAATGAAATGTTTTGATTTTTCCATAAAAAATTCTTTGACAATGTTTTATTATTCTTAAAAGTTAAATTTAAAAAAAGTTCTCTGACTGAAATATTTTATTATCTAATTTACTATCATCATCGGATTTTTTTATATTCTGAATCGTATTTTGTGAACCAATACTATTTTCACAGTCGCTGTCCGAATCTTCATTAGATGACACACAATCAGGTAAAAATCAACATCATCCTCAGAATATTCAAGACCATCCTCACTTAATCCACTTAATTCATTCAAATTATTCATATATCTATCAATTTCACTTTAAGTTAGTATACGCCATTTGGCCGTGCCAAAATGATAACCAAAGACCAATGTTGCAGACCTGCAACATATAATTAAAATCAAATTTCTTTCAAACTTTTTCCATTAGAAAATCAAAATTACTTTTAAATGAACATAAATGTTTCATTTCTTACCTAGTAATTTATTTCGTCAATGAACAAGAGGAAGCATAAGATATAATGGATTCTTTTTATAGCAAAAACACAGTTCTTGAGGCATCAGAGATTTTTATAATTGTTGTGATTTCTGGAAAAAATGCACTTCCACATCTAGTGACAAAATTAGCATGTATTTCGTTTTAGTAATCCTTTTTTCTCAAATAATTTATTTGTAGGTAATTAAAAAAATATTGAGTCTGTGTTAAATTAAAATAAATCATATGTTGCAGAAATGCAACAGTGAGAAGTTAAGGGTTAAGGTTGGGATTTATCCTGTTTTAACCAATGTAGAGGGCTCTAAATTGCATATTGTCCTGCATTTAACTCCTGCGTTGCTTTTTTATTACAATTTGTTTATGTGTTACTATTGTGTATATCTCCCAACCTGATGCAAATATGATGCTTAAAAAGTGTATCTCAAAAATTTTATAGAGCAAATATTTTTTATCAGTATATATTAACTAATTATTTCTTTTTCTTCAGATTGGACTAGATTTGTACTAAAACTATTAATAATAGGCCTCATAATTTTTTAAACCATTTAAAATGTAAAAGAGGCATCGGATATAAAATTCTATAACGCTTCCTTTTGTTTATTTACTCCCATTGGGTATAACACGTAGCAATGCCTTTCATCATGGTAAATCACCCATAAGACTAGAGTACAAACTCATAGTCGGTATTATCAACCATTATATGTATAATATTATTGGTAGAACCCGAAATACGTGTTGTATTATTAGTATAATCAGGACTCAAATTTATAGATCATCAAATAAAAAGTTCTTATTCTAAAACAGGATTGGAAGTTTAATTAATTTGTTTTAACATTGCACCTCGAAGAAATTCGAGGGCTATCTAGGATTAGCAGAATACTTCATTTGCATTTTACCTATAATTTAAAAGAAATTATAAAATAAACAATAACTAAAATTTACCAGTTCAAAACAAATATTTCAGCAATGCTTTTTTATAGATGATTACCTTCTGTATGAATATATTTCAGATATCAAGCAAACAATACATAAAAATGATAAAAATTTTACAAAATGTCTCATTTTTTTAACTTTGATTTATTGCTTTCAAAATTGCAAGAACCAGTTTATTTTATAGAAATATTAAACATATATCATATATCCTAAAAGTTAAGTTAAATACTGAATTTTTTTTTTTTTATTTGATTTTATTTGCAGTTACCTCTCATCAGAATTTTTAAATCCTTTTCTAAAAAAAGAACTATTCAAACTAAATGAAATGAAATAATTCTTTGATTTCTTAATTTCACAAAACGAATTTTTTTTCAAACAAAAAAAGCCTTTCAAGTCTGCACAACAAATAAAAGATTATGTTCTTTAAAAGTAAAATACTTCACAAGGCAAACATTTTTTCCACGTTTTTACTTTTAGTTAACAGCAGGTATTTCCTGTAAACATAAGCAATTTTGAAATTACTTTTTTTAAATAGAAATGTAAATTTAATTTTCTTTAAAAAAAATGTTGTTCATTGCATGTAATTACTTTAAAATTAAATAGTT
>BMAV01012594.1:229059-305791 GCA_019973955.1 Trichonephila inaurata madagascariensis
TCTGCTCCTGCTCATAATGTGATGAAGATCCAGCGGTGGTTGAAGGCGGATGTACCGGAATTCATACAGCTTAAATTTTGTACTTCTAGCCCCGTCCGTATTTAAATCCATTCGACTATAAATTGTGGTCAGCATTGGAGGCGAAGGTGTACTAAAAATGGCCTCTTAATTTGAATACTCTTTAAGGTTTTTGAAGGAAAACACACACAGAACAATGGCAATTTCTATGGAATTTGTGCATGCCTTTAAGGGGAGAGTGGTTGAAGAGACTGAAATCCTGAGGGAAGTCAAAAGGTTATGAATTTGAATAAAAGGTGCAATTTGTTAAATTTAAAAGTAAACGAAAACTTTCAGAACATTTATTTTTTAACTTGATTACATTTTTTTTTAATATTTTAACTCCTTTATAATTATATCAGAACTAATAATACAAGTAGGTGTTTATAAAAAGGAATTTATCAAATATTAAATTTGACATAATAACAATTTTATAACATTTTGAAAATTCATCGTAATGGTAATTTTCTCAATAGTTTATAAAAATCTCAATTAATTTTTCTTCTAAAATTTAATTAAAAATGGAAAATTCGATGTTCTTATTTTTTTTATAGGAAAAAAATTTTAAATTTCTAAAATTTTTATAATTAAATTTTGCAAACAAAACGAGAAAGTTATAATAAGAAATTCTCGTGATCAAAAACTGTTATTTAAAAAGTCAAGACCTATTTATATAAAGTGAAATACGTACCTAAATAAAATATAAAGAATTGAAACCACTCTTTCTTTTCACAAGCATGCCTTGAGAGCTTTTATATGTTTGAAACAAACGAAGGATCATTTACTTTCGGCTTGATAAAATCATGCCAAAAGTCATTAAATTCACTTTTACTCAAAAAGGTAGTCTAAAACCTATCTTTCTAAATCTAAAGTAAAACCACTTAACGAAAGAGAGAAAACAGAAGTTCATCGAATAGATTTCTTTCCCAAATATATATTGGCATTTCCACAAATGTTACTTTTCTGATATATTTTGTGAAAACTTTTTTGCTCTCTTGTAACATGTTTAAGTAACAATACACTTTATTTCTATGGCTTTAAATATCCCTCAGATATAAAGGTTTCATTGAACGTCGTTTTCTTAGTGTGAAAACTCAGGCATCAATAAGTTAAATATAGCCCTTTTTGTTATCGCTCTGAAACCACTTTTAAAAGATACAGATCTAAAGTAATGTGACTTTTTATATTGATATCTTAAACTGTATTGAATAACAGAGGAATTTTCCTGAAAATAATAAGAAAATTTAACGGATAAAGGGTACTTACAAAGTTTTCGAAGAGTCAGCTAGGTGGCTTAGAAGTAGCGTGTGTGTTCGTTTTTTGAACATAAGGTTACAGGCTCGCTCCCGGCTGGAATCGACAGATTTTTTTGGATGCGAAAATCGTAGGCACGCATGTCATATGATTATGTGGTATGTAAAAGATTCCTAGAGCATCAATTTGGCTCTGGTACTCAAGGCAAAATTAAATCACGGTAAAATTTAATATCCGACGAGATCCTCCGCTAGATGGTGCCACCACTGAAATGGCTCTCACACTTGGGGGATTTGCTGTGTCTACAGAGACTTTTGAGCCAAAATGCAGCCCATTTCAAAGAAAAGTTTTTGAAGAAATCATCAAATGAAGACAGAAAGGAATAGTTATGTATTCACACTATCATCTTTTGTTTTTTTCCAGTTAACTTTCGGGATTTTATCGTGATGAAGGACGTCTTTCTCTGTATGCTATATTATGATGATCTTATGATTTCATTTTTTAAAAAAGAGCCAAACCTCTTTAAAATGCTCTTATTTTCGATATAAAAGGCGTGGAATTCAATAATATACGCAAAACAAAAAAGCGTGAATTTTGTGACGGGCTCACGCGTTTTTTCATTAACATGTCCTTTTGTGTTATTTGGGGCCAGAATGAATGGCAATTCTTTTCCAACCAATCCGAGAAGTAAAACGTGAAGGAAAGATGCAAATTAGGAAGCTTTTAAATGACAGAAGTTTAGAGTAAGCAGGGTGGCATTTGAGGAATGTTATGATAGTTCGTATTCCAAGTGTAAAGAGGTTTTGGGAAGTTAAGCGACAGCCAATAGAAGTTACCCGTGACGGAGAGCCCTTAGGTCAAGGTGCATACCATTGCACGCCAGTGAATCGCAACTTCTACTAGGATCAGATAGATTGATACTTCGTTGGATCTTAAAGGTAGGAGTGACTATTTAAATATTCGGATCTGTGATCGCATTGGAATAAAGCTTAGGCGAGTTAGTTATTGATAGTGGTCCGGGTTACGTTATTCGGGTATTATATATATTGTGTGTTTAGCCACCGTAGATTCTCTCACATATCATATTATTATTTAATCTGTTAAAGGTTTAAGTTAAGATCTTAATAAAATCATATTAAGATCATGGCAGCTTCTAGTTCTTCATTTATTCCTACACCTCTAGCTCACGCTGATAATCTAGGAGAAGGGCACCCGAGGAGGGAGCCCTTACAAATTTGCAAAACTTAATTTCACTTATAGTTTGGTGTGACTATCTTCGCGAACTTAAAACTTAAAGTCAACGAATTTCAAAGAAATTTTTTACTTTCTTTTTTCTGGTTAAAATCCCAACTTTTGTACAGTAAAAAAAAATAGATTTTTCTTACAATGAAATACTTCTGATCTCTAATAATACAATACAATAAAAAAAACTAAATTTAGATCCTCGGACAAATAAGGTCATTAAAATTTTAGAGAAACCACACTAACTTAGAAGAAACCAGTGATTTCAATGGATGTCAAATTTAGGAAAGAAAATTTACTTTAATTCAAAGATTAAGTAAGCTATGATTCATATATTTTTAAATTGTATGAATTTAGTTTGTGATGTTATCAGACCTATATATATATATATATATATATATATATATATATATATATATATATAAAACTCATGCGAAAACTCATGTTCATATGTTTGTTTTTTTTCGTATTAACTTCGCACTAAATAAGGTAACGGTAGTCTAGTGGTCAAGGTCAAGGTCAAGGTCATCGACTTGTGGTCGGAATGTCATGAGTTCAAGCCTAGTGCTGCTGAAGACTCACAGTGTAGAGGGAACCAATCCTCGACAAATCTGTAGAGGCTTAAACGTCCTTCCGTTGATGTGGTGTAGAAGTCAGGAGAGATAGGTGCCAGTTCAGGTGTCATCCTCGTCACTTGACCATAATTCAAAATTACGAGTTTCGTCGCCAATAGCCGTCGTGTAACTTTATAGTGTGACGTTAATTTTACTCCTACTCACTCTCGTGCTAAAGATTACTTTCAGCTATTGACAAACTCCCAATTTGGAAAAAAAATCAGATGACAAAGATATCACCAGAGGTTTGGCTTAAGAATGAAGAAGATAAGACACCACTCTTCACAAAAACATTTTCAGCCTCGGTTCAGCTTGGAAATCGTTCCTAAAATCAACTTTAAAGAACTAATTCCAAATTTAACCACTTCCCAGTTTTGCCCGAACACCGCTCGGGCACTTGAAACGGCAATCTCCTGATTTACCCGAGCGATGCTCGGGCAACACTTTTTTCTACTCTAATCCTCTGATTTGGATGTATTTTTTATTATTTTTTTTTTTTTTTTTTTTGATTTTTTTTTATTTTTTTTTTTTTGCTCCTTTAGTGTGCCATGTTTCTAACAGATGTCTCTAATAGTCGAGTAAAGTTAGGACTACAAAAAAAAATGTCTAAGTCGATTTCAATGTTAGATTTTACTGCATTCTTTTAGAATAGATAAGGCACGAATTTTCTTTTTACTGGATCAGTGTACTGCAAACTACGGTCACTATTTCTTTTAAATTTGGAGCTTAAAATAGAATAAAAATGAGTGATTATGAGAGGCTCATAACCGAAAATAATTCTGATATTGACACAGGTAATGAGTATAAAATTTGTGTAAATGATTCTGGAAGTAATGAAAGTTTGTTATCGGACTTTTTTTGTGGTGTAGATAGAATGGATCAGCATCTCACAAATTGCCCAATAACAAAAAAGGAGGCAAGAAATAATACAAAAAATATTCTTCCACCTTTTAGATACATCATTGTGGAATGCTTTCGTTTTATATCAGAAACTGGGAGGAAAGTTATCTCATTTGAATTTCAGGCTTGATATTAAAGATTGCCTTATTGAAAGACATGGGGCGGTAAATGAGAAAAAAGGCCGATCAGGAATTTTGCCCAGTCCCTTGCGATTGGAAGAAAAAACTTTTTAGAAGTGATTCCTCCCACCGACAAAAAATTGAGACCAACAAGACAATATTTTGTGTGTTGTTCCAAAAGAAATGATTTTGGAAAGCGGGTGAAAAAAGAAACACGATATTTTTGTCCCATTTGCGATATTGGATTATGTCTGTCTCCCTGTTTTAAAATCTACCACACAAAAACAAATTATCTTTTTAAATCTAATGTGCATTTTTGTAAAGGTTCTTTTAAGTTTGCTTATTTCTTCGGGAAAAAATGCCAACTTTAAGGGTGAGTGAGTGAATAATAACGTTGCACTGTTTCAGCTACACGAGTGCTTTTGGCGACGGGCCTCGTAATTTTGAAACATAGTCAAGTGACGAGGACGACACCTGAGCTGACACCCCTTCTCCTAACTACCACACCACACCAACGGGAGGACGTTTGAGCTCTCGACAGATTTAAAGTGCATCGCTCCTCTACACGGCAGCCAACTTTAAGGAAAAGTATGTTTTTTCAAAGAAAATAAAAATTAGCATAATTCTGTAAATTCAATATTTATAACATTTCAGACTGCTGATTTGAGTTTATATAATTAATTTCTTCTTAAAAATGTTTATAAAAAATATGCTCAGTTTTTGACACAATATAACAGAAAAAAGAAACTTAAACTTTCTTGTTGGGTATCCATTGACCAAGATTATGTGAATATTGTACCTTAATTTGTTTTATTATTAAATCATACGTATTTGTTACAGAAGAGCTGACTATTATTTATAAAGATATATCTAAATAAAATAGAATAAGAGACAGAAAAAAGGCTGGTTGAATTTTATTTAAAATATTTCAAAGAATTTTTTATTAATACACATCAACATGAGTGCCATTAATTGCTGGGTTGAATAACAAGCTTGTTCTTGCTTTCCCGTCAGAGTTATTAGGTACTTGCGGAGTCACATTAGCAGGTCTTGTACATAATTCGTCGGTGCTTCGAATCTGTGCAGAATAAGTTCAGTTCTTCAGATATCCTCTAATAAAGCGAAGTCGAGTAGTGTGCCGTCAGGAGAATAAGGGAGAAGTCATGAAATTCGTCTATGTCTACCACCCCAACGATTTAGAAATGTTTTATGAAGGAAATTACACCCCTGTTGCTGAATAACAGGGAAGGGGAACATCCTGTTGAAAAAATTATCTGGCTGCATTTCTTCTAATTGTGATACAATGAATAATCTCAGCATATTGACATAAGTGTCCAAATTAATTAATTAATGACTTCGAGAAAAAAGATATGCCAATCACTTTCTTATGAATTAATGTGCACCAAACAACTCAAGTACTATTTCGTTCAAATTTCCTTTACACAGTGCTGTTTTTCTTACCCGAAAATCCTCTCTCGGTGATTTTCATTTACAATCTATCTATTAACATTTACCTTAAACATAAAATACTATTTAGGCGCTAAATAAAAAAAAATAGACCATCCTTACTGTAAAGTTAAGAACGCACGCTCTCTCTCTGCTTTTTTTATTGTGTTAGGCCAGTGTTTCTCAAACTGTGGGGCGCGCCCCCCTGGGGGGGCGAGCATATCGAAAATAAAAGATTTAAAAAATAATTAATTTACTGGAATAAATTAAAAGAAAATACTTTCAGACATAACAAAAAATGCACTTTTACTCTGATATAATTTATAGGCGATATATATAAGTCATCTCTCTCTCTCTCAAAAATAAAAACTTCTTCAATACCTAATTAGCTATCTTTGATCCAAAAAAAACCAAATAAAAAAACTTTTATTTGATTTGCTGTAATCTCATGATGAGTGATTTTTATTACTCTTTCACACAGAGAAAAAACAAATCCCAGACCCAGAATCGAAAAAATTTAGGAACATAGAAAAATTCATCACTGTGATTATTTTTGAAATACTGCACATTATAGCTGTAATCTGTCTTTGCTGATAATCTGTTTCACCTTCTAACTTATTGATACAGTTAGTTATGACCCCTCTCGTTACATGTTTGTTTCTCATTTAGGGAAGTTGTAAGTAGTGCATTTCTCTGTTGCGCTTTTTTCCGTGCAAAAGAGTTTTATGATATTTGGGAAACCACGCAGAGCACTATGAAGGATTACTTGGCCAAGACTTATTTTTATGAGTATTCTTAAACATATAAAGCATAATGAAAAACGTTTTACACAATTTTTTTATCAGTAAGATAAATATGATCATAATGAATAAACTTTTAACCCGGAAGTGTTCGCGCGGGACACACAGATCACAAAATCATTAATTCTGGCAAAACTGTTTATTTGTTACCAAAGAAAAATTGAAAAGTTTTTGAAAGTAAGTAAGTTTACTTTCTCTTAATTAAATTATTCACTGGAATCACGATTTGTATCGTGTACAATAAAATAATTATAAAAAAAAAGGATTTGGGTGACTCAATCACCCCGCGTGACCATTAACTCTAGTATCGAGTGTGTGTCTGCCCCCGGGATAAAACATTTTGAAGCCTTCTAGCTTTAAATATTAAAAATAACACTATTATTCTTCATTGGAATTTTATATTTTTCATTGTTTAACATTAATTCTAAATGCTAATTTTGTGATGCTTAAAATTACAGTTCGCTTAAAGCAAAATATAATATGAGCATTCATTTTAAAATATCATTTTACATTTTCGTAAACATTGCCGCCCTTTTGGGTTTACTCTTCTGACAATTCAGCTATTTATCAAGAATGTTTTAGTTTTTTAAAAAATGAACTCGTTCGAAGAGCGGGTACTTCAGACAGTATAATTTTAATGTAGCAGTGCTGCACAAGGTATTTTATAACTAATTTATTAATACTAAATTAAGAGCAAGTTTAATAAGTATTAGCGACTTCCATGGGCTTGTCTTGCAGAGGAAAGTTTTTCAAAGGAAGGTTTACGATTAGAAATTGACACTGAGTACATTTTCTATATTTGGCTGAGATCTATATTTTGTCTTGAAAGCAGCCACCGTATTTTACAATCTGTTCCAATTTAAAAATTCGAGGAAAAATTTAAATATGTATTACTTAAAAGTTACATATATAAAATTTAATATACTTATCTTACTAATTTGTACGGTTTATAATTAAGATCGCGTATTGTAGCTTTAGCGTCAAAGTGCATTATTGTTGTATTCAATACATTATTACTGTATAAGGGGGACGCGATAAAAATTATGATTGAAAAGGGGGCGTCAGTATTGAAAGTTTGAGAAGCACTGTGTTAGGCCATTTTGTCCTGAAACATGTTTTTTGTTGCCATTTATGAAAATTAAACTGACGGAAAATCCTTGAATTAGATTCTATCGATATAAATTACTTTTTCTTAATCATGACATTACATTTCAATTTAACTTTATTCTACGGGGGTTAATTTAAGGTCACTCTGTGTATCAAATAGTTCAGTGTCAAGCAAGACTAACAAAAGAAAGACTGATTATGTGAATCAAATTCAATCAAAAGCATGAATTTTAAAATGTTTGAAACAAGTTAAATTAAAATGAGAGAGTGCACTCAATCAAAATATATTCTACAGTTTAGGGGCAAATCCGAGGGCTATGAAAAGGATGTTGAGAAAAATTTGATAGAAGATTTTAACTATTAGATATTTCGAGAAGAGGGAATTTCTGGCAGCAAGTTATTTTTTTATATAATTAAAATATCATTTTCTACTTTTAAATTTATTCGTACTCACAAATGGTGGATCGAAGGACAAGTTTTTTTTTTACCTTTTCTATGTTAAATACTTTTTATAATGGCTGAAAAGCATTATGAAATGTATGGTATTGTTAACTTCTAAATGCAGAATACACGCAACATCATTAATCAGAGATGAAATGGTCATCGATCATTATTTCTACTTGGAAAGTAGATTCCAAATGAATACCCAAAACGGTGCCCACTCTTTCGAATGTTTCAAGAGTAAAGATAATAGTAACACAACAGTACATCGCAGAAATCAATTGTAAACAACAAACAAAATATAGTAAGAGTTTATAAGTTAAAAATGCTAAAGCATAATATTATTTATCTTTTGCCAAGGAATATTCTCAATGCAAGACATTTTGTTGAGTCCTGTACATGAGAAAAATTAGGATAGATTTTACCCTTAGTAAAAAACGGTTTTATTTAAACAAAGATTTATTTATTGTCAAAACGTAGAAAAAACAAATAAGTTTCAGCGATAGCTTTATGATTGCCTTAGATTTTTCTTACAATAGGAAATTCAAATAAGAGTAGAAAATAATTAAATGAATACTTCATACTATTTCTGGAAAATATTTTGCTTCTTATATTTACAGAAGAAATTCTCCATCTTTCCCCCAAAATACTTCCAAAGTGTTTAACTGCATCAAGACAAATCCATTAATCATACTTCAAAAACTCCGGTTCTATTTTTTGGAGAAAATAAGAACTGACTCCGGTAATGCATATATAACTTCTCAACATGTTTCCGAAAAGCTCCCTGATGCTTCATCTACAGACTATTGTGCCTTTAATCGGTTAAAAAAGAGATCTTTCTAAACGCAAAGTCACTACGATTGATGAACTCTGGAAAATAGTGAAGGAGAAATCGCACAGGCAGTCCCCCATGAAATATTTACAATAAGCCCTTTTATCACCAAAAACATGGTGAAGTCTTATAGTCCAGCAGTTATACATAGTCCACATCCGATAGATCACTAAAACATTACTCTTTAAACAGTAAAAAAAAAACTCAAAAATCATTGTAAAAATTTCTTTAAGGTATCCGACTACGTTCGGAACCGTGATTTTGTAAAAGCGTATAAATGGATAATATTTATGATATTTAGTGTCACTTAGATTAGAAAATGTATATAAAATTGTTTTAACAATATTATTACAATAGAAAATTATTTAAGTACAATATTTTGACAAAAAATGAACATAGAATGACCCCTTTTCAAAATATTCTCCTTTTTGTGAAAAATGCTTCTATTAAAATAATATTTTGCCTGTATATAGCTCAAACCTCTTTACAGAGTCTCAACTAGAATTTTTGAAATATATAACTTAGAAGTGGGTTTATCCATGTTTTACGACAACAGAGGGGAGAAATTTTAAGAAAAAACGTCGATGATTATTTCAATTATTTGTAACTCTGAAAATAATGTGAATTTTTCAAAAAAAAAATAGTTCAGACTCTCTGGAGAAGTCTTTACTTTATATAAGCACACACACACACAAAATATTATTATTTTAGAAGCATTTTTTATAAAAGGAGAACATTTTGAAAAAAGGTTATTCTAAGTTAATTTTTTGCCAAAATATAGTATTTAAATATTTTTTTTTGTCAAAATGTCCTTAAAACAATTTTATACATGTATTCTAATCTAAGTGAAACTAAATATCATAAAAATTATCCATTTATGAGCTTTTTTAAAATTACGGTTCCGAACGTAGTCGGATACCTTAATGGAAGAAAATTGAACGTCTTAATAACATAATTTTAATTACGCATTTGAAGCTTTAATAATCAGTGTTTCAGTAAATTTTAGATTAACCCTCTGACCGAGAAATATCAACTTGTTTGCCACTCAGAAACATCAGTCTAACAGACGGGTACGTTAATTTTTTTTTTTTAATTTTATTACTTTAAGGACTGTTTTAAATGTCCTTATCACTCATGAAATTAAGTAGAATTTTTAATATCTAAGTCTTTATGAGGCACACTCTATTAGTATATTTTTATCACAAGAATTGTGACTAGTATTTCTATAAAAACTGATTAGAAATTATTTATATTCATGTAAAAATAATAATACCAAAAACGAAAAAACTATAAGAATATTGGTGTGATAGGCGATGATGGATAAGAAAAATCGCATATATCGTGAGTTGAAAAAAGTCGCCAAGTACCACCACGTGTCCCTCTCACTGGGTAAAGTCCAACTAAAGATGGTAAAGCAGCCCACTCCAAAAATCACACCACAGCGTTATCTACAAGCATCAAAGCAAATCATCCCCGTCTGAGACACGGATGTTCCGTAAGAGGATTAACGATATTAGAATATTTAAATGAGCTAAGAGTTACCAACTGTAAAAGCGGTGTTGTAAAAGAATTAAATTTTCTATTACAAAATCATAACAGAATATAGAAGTATGCAATTGAAGTTCTTGGAAATATGCTTTCTTCAGTTTTAAATATTGAAATAGTTATCTTCTCTATAACCATTTCTTTTTTTCCAGTTACTTGGTGTAATCGTCCCAATATATCATTCAAATTTAATAATTCTATTTAAACTATGTGAGATATTACTAGAAAGTTCTGCAATTGGATATACCAGAAAAAAGTTACATAATTCCAAACCCAATCAGAAATTAGAGTATCACCATGAGCAACTATATAAACTTAAACATTACATTAGTACAAACATTTTGAGGCTGAATCATATTTAAGATCGAATAATACTTTACTACAAAAGATCTAGAAGCAAAACGAGACTGCTTGAAAGGAACATAATTATTTTAAGCCATAATCTCAAGTGACAAGACAACAATTAAAATAATTACTTTTAACCCTTTATCTACCGACGGTACTATTGAGTACCACTCATTTTAAAATTACATAGAACAACCATTTTTACGAATACTCTGACGATACTTAGCAGGAATATTCTTTGAAATCTACTCTTCCAAGATATATGGCAGTACGGGTTCTATTATGAGTATTTTAGTAGGAAAGGCGAATAGTTTTATAGCAGAAATTGTGTTTTCAGCGTATTGCGAAGATTATCAATTTTGTAACGAAGAAATAATTAATGTCAAAATTTAAGTGTGTTATTTTTTTTTTTTTTTTTTTTTTTTATTAAAGACCTTAAAAAATGATTTGACTATTTATTTTAAGTAAAATTTTAATTAATTTTACAGTTGAATATCTTTAATTAATTAATTAGCTCTAACGGATTAAACTTCCCAAAGTTGAGTATTTGTTTATGTATATCCCTTAATTTTCAGTGTAGTGATCAAAAACAAAATATTGCATGAAAAAAACCGCATTAAATCATAATGCGGTAGATAGAGTTAAACACAGTTTTAACATACCACCATCCCTCCAAATAATGACTTGGGATTATATATTTTATGAATTTACAAGCATTCAGCTAGTTATCTTTGGATTAAATAAGGAAATAAATATTTTAATTGTTAAAATAAATACTGTGAAATTTTACCCTTATATACTAGGGTTTCTTTCCCTGGAAATCATAACATTTCTGTACTGTTTCTATTCCCGGAATTTCACGGGAATCGCCGGGGCCAAAACACGCTGAAATAGATTTTTAGCAATGCTTAAAAGATTTTTAGAAATAAAGTCAGTAATTTTAAAATCATTAATTGACATTAAAGAACAAATGATATGAATGTAGTATGAACAATGTAGAGAGTTTGAAACTGGGACTACAATTGTAGCAGGCTTAAAGCCTGTAAAAATTGGTTTAGAAAACTTATGCAGTCAAAATGAAACTTTTCTAACTACAAAAGGTGTATTTTCTTTTGTTATTGGAGAATTGAACAAACAAAATTCTCAGAATTTGGGGAAAATATGAAATATTCTCTAATCCAAAGAATTAATGAGAGACGCAACGTTAATTTAACAGGATTAATACAATACCTGAATTTTAGAGAGAAAATGCGAAGCAGCTGCAGTTACTGTCGATATTTCGTGATTGTCTAGTAAAAATTGTTTTGTTAGACAAGCCTAAATGGTAGGGACAAGGCTTTTCTACGAAGAAGAGAAATCAATATTCAATTCTTCGCACTCTGAAGGAGAGAGCATGGAGATTTTGAAAGAAAACCTCTGACGTTGGACAAAAAATTAGAAAAAGCAATTTATTCTAAAACAAAAGTTTTATATTGTTCAACCAAGAAAAGTACTAGTTTCAAAAAAAATAATGAAACAAAAGATGCAGTTGTTCGAATTGACTGAAAATCCATCCCCAAACATTATAAAACTGCAAGAGGCTTTAAGAACAATTCCACCAACGTCAGTTGAAACCGAGAGAGCATTTTCTGCTGCCGGATTGTTCGTCACAAAACTTAGAACTAGGCTGAGTGACAATAGTATAAATTGCTTATGCTTTCTGAAATCCTATTTTTAAAATGAATAATCAATTTACTATACATTTTTTTTTTGTATTTTTTAGCTCATTATATAAATAAGTATTAATTTTGAGATTTATATGTACCCTTATTTTATATAATTATTATTGATTTTATTTAAAAATAACTTGTTTTTAAATTGTTTTTTAATTTTTGAAGTATTCTCTGGAATCCCGGGAACGACAATTACATTCCCGGACATTTCCGGGAATGGAAAAATCCGAGAAATCAGAAACCCCCTATTAAATGCCTGAACAGAATAAAACATCATATCCTAAAAAGCATAAGTTTCTCCTTTTAGAATTTTCGATTTTATAACTATTCTCTAAATGTAACTTTTTTCTCATATACATAATTTTGTAATAATATTTACTTGACATTTTACAATAATCTCACTGTGGAACAATGTAAGAACTATTGCTTAAAGACTCCAGAACATAAAACGTGGTAAATTGATAAAGATAACATTTTGTAATAATATTTACTTGACATTTTACAATAATCTCGCTGTGGAACAATATAAGAACTGTTACTTAAAGACTCCAGAACATAGAACGTGTAAATTGATAAAGATAACATATAAGTTATATTACTTCACTCATCTAACTTCTTACTAGCTCATCTAACATGATGCATGGGAATTTCGAAACCTATTTTAAATTATAACAACCCTCCTTTATTATTCTCGGTGACGATCTTTAATGGTTACAGGATTTGAATCTAGTACTCTATTTCTCGGGTTCTAGCAAATTTAGCCACTGATCTACACTACTTAAACAATATTAAATATAGATGCATTTAAGAATAAGTTTTAAGTTACAAAAAAATAAATACTACAGCAAATCAAAAATAGTAATTTCAATTGTATTATTTATGAACATTTTTCATTGTAATCATAACTTCTTTAATGAATGTATTTAATTAGTAATTATTCACACGTTAAAGAGCTATTCTAAATCACACTGATCTCAATTAATTTTATTTATTTGAGCATCATACAACAACATTTTAAATTAAAAATCTACAATACAAGGTGGAGCGAATAAAAATTCCACCTGGAATATTCTTTTCAAATGTGGGGGGAGGGGGGCGCATTTCTCACATTTTCATATCCTTCCTATTTTCTTCCATTGTTTTCTGCATATTCCAGACCTGGTGAAAAGTCAGAGGAATAAAAATTCCTTGCGAATAAGATATCCACTGTTTTACGCTTTCCGTGAAAAATTACAGGTTTAAAAGAAGACCTTCTTTCCCAACGGATGCTATTATAATGGTTGACATGAAAAAAGAAAATGCCTTCTACTGCTTTCCAGCGAAAAGGATTCTTTACAGGAAAAGGAAAACGGGAAAAAATGCATGTTAAGCATGACACCGACGTATGCTTTGACACTAACACGTCCCCCCCTGTATTTTGCTTTGAAATAATTCTGTTGTATGCATGTAATCAAAATACGTAACTGTAATGTATATATAGTCTTATTCTCTACAAACAAGAGATAAATATTCAATAATCACATTCGAAAAACACATAGACAGTAGGAAAAATCACACGATGAAGGACACATGAACAACCGAGATTAAAATTATAAAATGGATGCTGCGATATTATAAATATTGCTGACTTAGGACACACAGCTAATATATAAAATAATTTATATAAAAGTGGGGTTGAACATGTTTTTTGGCTAGCCAACCTTTCCCCCTTTATGTAAATAATACTGAGCAAAAACCTATTGAAAGTAATGGAAAGGAATATCTAAATCCATTACAGGATAGAGGTAACTTACCTAAAAATTGCGCTTGAAAATGCAGATCCCACGCTAAATCTGAGTGCAATAAATAAATTATTGCCAGATTCTGGCCCCTTATGCAGATTCAAAGCATGCGAATGGCTGAAATGTAGCACTTAATAAAAGTATAAAAAGAATAGAAATAAAAATTAATAAGAGAATTACAAATTACCATAATTTTAGTGACACTAGAGTATATATGAATTAAATAACAAGTAATTTTAACTAATATTATAATATGGAGGTAACTATAACTATGAAATATGCAAATTTATAGTAATAAACTATTATTAATCTAAGACTTTTTAATCCTTACTATTTTGAATAGCTTTATTCATATAACTATCAATAGAATTAATTGAGTATTTCTGATTTAAGCAATATTTAGTAAAATGTTTATAGTTATTTATTATTTCTGATTTTTTTGACACCAGAAATTTATTGCGTTGTATAAGATTAATAAAAATAATTCTGAATATAGAAATATGTACATTACTAGAAATTAATTGAAATACTAGTACATTAATAGAAATATTTACATTATTAGAATATAGAAATATGTACATAATATAATATATATGTATATATATAAATAGATGAGCCACTCGCACAGTTATGCATACTAAAATGCACAGTGATTCAAAATTAACATAGCGATTGCAAATAGCTATAATTATTTAACTCCCAGCCGGATGAAGTAACTGGTTAGGCGCTGGTCTTGTACGCCCAAGTTTATGGGTTCGACTCTGGCCCAAGTAGTGAATTTTCATGATGCAAAAAACCAACATGTTCATGTCGTTTGGTCTTGCGGCGTGTTAAAGTTCCTTAGAGTACCTGTTCTCGACAAAATTAAATTAGTAGTACAATTTCGTATTGTCACTCAGGTGCCTTTCTTTGGGGAGGAAACTGGGCATCCAAATTATATTGCGGCATTTGGAATATACCTACATGGTGCCACACTAGAAAGTGATACCAGCTTTAGGGAATGTGCTAGGTCTACAGTAATGATTAAAAATCTTCAACCCCATTTGAAAAAAAAAATTTTTAATTTAACTGAAAATAATTTAAGTATATAAGAATTACATAACGAAAAATGATGCTCAAAATTTTTTTTGACTCGTACTTTAAACATACTTCATTGTTTGTCTTACCTGCTTTCTCCAATGGTAAACTTACACTTCGAGTAGGGTTGAGGATGCTAAATCTGTAGAGGCTCAAAATCCTCCCGTTAAAGTATTTAAGGAAGTTCGAAGAACGGCTTCCACACAGATCGTAGTGTCGTTCTTGTCACTTGACAACGGTTCAAATTTGCGAAATCTTTCACCAATAGTTATCGTTCGAGTTTGTACTGAAACGTGAATAAACTTTTACTCACTCACCTAATAATTAACTCAATTTTAAAGCATATTATACCAAGGAAATTATTATTTTTAAAGCTTTATTTGATTAAAATACTGTTTAATAACATAGTCCTTTGAAGACTAAAACTGATTTCTGGAAACTTTTCATAAACCAATGAAATTGTTGTAGATCGAAGTCGTAAATGTTTGGGGGTGGAAATTTAATTACTAAAATCATTATCTGATCATGATTTTTTTTCTTTTATTGTTATTAATTTTCTTTCATTTTTAAATGTATTCATTTTAAAAATTTGTTTTATTGGGTTCTTTAATTTTTTTTATATTAAGTCAACAGATTAAATCAATTCCAAATTAATTACATAGGCTCACATCGAACAAATGTTGTTTCATCATGTTTGAATCCTTGTTAATATATCAATTGACGTTATTTTTTTTAATAAATTTTAATATTCAATTTTTGTGATATAAATTTGTGATCAAGACAAATATGCCTAATCCATAATTTATTTCTTTTTATGATAATATTTTCATTCATTTACTGTTTCCAGACTCATATCATTTCAGATGTCGATTTCCTTACTCTAATTATAATGCACAATAATTTAGCAGACTGTATATAAAGCAATATTAAGCCTTATTTATTTTTATCACTGAATTACTTTAGAATATTCTTTCTCGGAATATTTGAGGGAACCAAGTCTAGAAATTATTCATAGAGACTAATAGCTAGTTATATTACCTAGAAACATAATTTTATTTATTATTTCTTATGTCGAAGATATTGCATTTCTTCGAATGAACATTCGATTTATTTTTGCTTTATTAAGCAGTGTGTTTGAATTATCTTAAATTTAAATTATCTATATCTAACCGTGCACTTAAATTTGTTTGAAGATAAGAATAGTGGATAAGTATTGCCAAAGAATTCTTCATTATGAAAGAAAAAAAAGAAAAATGCAGTTGAAAACTTAAAATAAAAAGAAACATACATTGCATTACAATATTCGCTTCAAAAAACGAAACTGATAATATGTTACATAGACTACAAAAAAATAAATTCTGATAGATTGAAATTTATAAAAGATAAAAGAAATAAAACAGAGTTTCTACAAGACAGATAACATTTCAAGAAGCAGGAAAAAAGATTATTTCCTTCTAAGAATTATTTCATTCCAATTTGCTCTTTCCCATTTCGCTTTTTTTTTTTTTTTTTTTTTTTCTCTATGTTTTAAGGCTCTAAAAGTAGAAATGATAAATAACAAGGCACATCTATATCATTAGAAGCAATTTAGAAAATATTCTTTGAAATGTTAAAAATAATCAAAATTTTTAGAGTTGCATCTTATTGTCTTAAAAATAATTCCATTCATGCAAAAGGTCTGGTGCTTGGTTTTTTTTTTTTTTTTTTTTCACTTCTATCCATTTTTAGATTTATCTCAGCGATTTTCTAATTTGAGAAAAGATGAAGTTAATAAAATAAAAAAAATGTTAAATGGATTATTACAATTTTTAAATTATTCTTTTCTTGCGATAGATAAGAAACTTATTTATTTATTTTTAAATTTTTTGTGGGAAAGAAAAACAAAAAACATTCGAATGGTTAAGAAATTA
Organism: Trichonephila inaurata madagascariensis; assembly: GCA_019973955.1. Taxonomy (NCBI): domain Eukaryota; kingdom Metazoa; phylum Arthropoda; class Arachnida; order Araneae; family Nephilidae; genus Trichonephila; species Trichonephila inaurata. The sequence continues at coordinate 246,242 of BMAV01012594.1, forward strand.
ACACCATATTGCTTAAATATTTTAAGTTAACTTATTCAAATACTTTCCAGGATGGGATAAAATATTTCATCTGTGTTAGTTCAAAATAAACAAAGAAAGTTTTTGAAAAAAAATTATTGATATACATAGATATATTATATATGATAATAAATAATGAAGTATATATAGTTTAAACCTTAATGCGAAATTCGTTATGGAACAATAAAACGAAAACAAAGCTGTAATAACTTCCAATTAAATAAGAACCTTAATTTATTTTCCGAATCGTATTGATTTCCTATGACCACATAAAAGTGCAAAATTTTGTGCAAGATGCATTTTACATACCGCCAAACAGGTCACGGATGTGCAAAAATTATAATGAGAGATTTCTTTCCAGATAACTTTCGCGCTACAAAAATTATAACTTCAGAGAACCTCAAGTAAGACTTTTGTACTTGCACTATAACCGCAACTGTCACCTTTCTCAATGTTGTTATTCTTTTGAGACAACCCTGAAATGATTTCGTTTCAACTTTAACAAATCATCGCAGAGTAATTTGAAAGAACTATAGTCAAAGTTCATTCTTCAAAAGAATATGAGAGCTGAATCACAAAGATATGTTGTATTTGTTCTTTCAAATCAGTGAACTCGGTAAGAAAGGTAACAACTAATTTTTTAAGTACGCGTAACTACGTTTTCTTACACATAATAAAATGTGCGTGAAAATTGGACGTATCGTGTATCTTCATCCAATAAATAATGTATATATTAAGATCAGTGTGATTAATCAATTATTATTCAATTTTAGATTTGTTACTACGCATATATATGAATTGTAGCATCGCTCGTTGAATGCTTTTGACCAGGTTTCAAATCGCCGAATTCGTCTTATCAGTAAAATTGATGTAAAACTGCTTAGGGTTATCATACACACACATCTGCTTGTAAATGTGTATGAAATTTTTATTTTTTCCAGAAAAAAATGTGTCAATAGATGTAGCAATTTATTTATTAATTTATTTTGCATGTTAACACATTTGTTTCTGGTGTTTCTGCCTGGATCATAAGGTGTTTCTGCTTGGACCTTAAGAGATTTTAAAATTAATTTAATACTATTACATGTTAAATATTGTCATTTTTAGCCTGTCTTTACCTTTTCCAGAACAATGGGCTATTGATAAGAAAACATTTCTAAGAAAAACTATATAAACTGGATACAAATCATGTCATTTCAAGCCAAATTTACATGAGGAATAATTATCTAAAAGGAAGCCTTTTTACTTCAATTAATGAAGCTCCAGATATCAAAACAGCCAAAGAGAATTTACCTTTAAGAATGCTAACTGAGGTCAAAGATTTCACAATTTCTTTACACAAGCAATTGTAACTTAAATCGGTACAAATGTAAAAAAAAAAACCATCTTGTAGGATTTCAAATGTTACTGAAACTCTTCCTGCTATAATAAATCTATTAAAAATATCATAGAATTGTGTGTAATTTAATTTGTTTTGTGTAGTAAGAAAATATTCTATAGATAAGATAGATAGATAAGATAGATAGATATAGATAAGATAGATAGAAGATTCTATAGAGATAAGAAAATATTCTATAGATAAGATAGATAGATATAGATAGATAGATAAGATAGATAGATATAGATAGATAGATAAGATAGATAGATATAGATAGATAGATAAGATAGATAGATATAGATAGATAGATAGATAGATAAGATGGATAGATAAGATAGATAAGATTGATAAAAGATTCTATAGAGATAAGAAAATATTCTATAGATAATATTCTATAGATATCCTATAGATAGATAATATTCTAAGATTTCTATACATAACTATAACAATTATGAAATATATTTTTACGTTAACCAAATACCACTAATAAAACCATTTAGATAAGTAATTTCATGCACTAATATCAAACCACATGAAAATTACATTAATGCTTAGAGATGAAATACATTATACTTAATTACATTAACCAAACTTAAGTAGTATTTATTAATAAATGAGATTAACAGGCACTATTTATTACATTCGCGGAAAAAGTTGAATTATTATAACTAACCGGATTTTCTTTATACTTAACCATAGTATATTAAACTAAGTATTAATAAATGGCTGCAAATAATACGCGTGTCTACATATTCATGTAATACAACTCATAAACAGAGTAAAAACGAATATCGAAGAATTTATATTGTATACTTTAGCGATGTTTTCGATCTTTTTTTACAGATGATTTATTTTTAATAATCTAAAATAACATGTTTCTCTGTTTTACGGTTGAACTAATTTATAAGACATTGTCTATTATTAATATTCTTTTGTAAAAACTTGTAGTTAAATAGTGTTGTCTGCAAGGATTATTAACTGTGTAACAAAGTGAATGTTTTATAAATTTTAAAAATTCAACGCACCCAAAAAAATATTTACTTTGCTTTGAAGATTCTTTATTAAATTTAGTACACATGAGTTTGTTGTGGATATTTCTTTAAAACAATGTTTCATTAAAGCTTGCTCTTTTTTTTATTTCTCAAATCATTAGAATTTTAATATTTTAAGGCAAGATGGGATTTTCGATACACTTTGGGGTTTTCAAAAATATGCCTTTATTTCTTCTCAAATCACGAAGCAAATAATCAAATGACTCATGCTAAGTAAAAAATAGGGAAAATGAACAAATTTATTGCAGACATTTTATAAAGTAACAAAACTACCTTCAGCATTTAAAAAATCAAAATAAAAATCAGATTTGTCAAGCATAACCCTTAGTAGTTAGCAGTGGCGAAAAAAGGGTGTCCTAGGTCCACCCCCCCAAAAAAAACCCTTGATTCTTTTCCAGATTGAAATTTTAATTATAATACAAAATTTTAATTAAAAGTTATTTTTTAAAGATTAATTTTATTAATTAATATTAATTATTTTTTCAATAATTAGTTTTTTTCTGTTTTTTTCCCCCAAAAACGAAAAAACAAAAGAAGCATGATACAAGAATGGTGACCCCCCTTTTGGGAAATTTTTTTTTCCCTACTGGTAGTTAGTAATAAGTTTATAGTTATTATATTGCTATATGGATTTATTATTCATATTTCACAATAAAAAAATGCTAATGTAAATAAAAAAATTGCTTACAACAATGTTTATAAAGAAATTATATTATCTTTCTTGTATGGAAATCCAATCAAAGAAGGAAGCCATTTTTTTTTAAAGTTACATTAGTCTTCCTAAAATATCATTAAAGCCCATAAAAATACCGGGTATCATGGCAACCAGTTTTAGCATTTTCGCGGGAAAAAAACCAATTCAAGTAAAAACCGTTAACGAAACATTCCAGCCGTAACATCCAATATCGTTCATTAGCTTGAAATGTTCGAACAAATTCAGAAAAGGATAGGGTTAAAAAAAGAACAGAAAAACTTCTGGCGCAGAACCCTAAAACACAGCTCCAACGATCCACCCTGAATAATACATTTTAGGAAGATGTATGAACCAAAATAAAACGTAATTTTCCATCAGGCTTTCTTAAGTTACCAAACCAAGCCATAAAAAGTTTTAAATTGGACGCAGCCCAAAAACCCCCCTTTTTAGACGCCATTTTTAAACCTCCAGTCGTCACACTTTTCGATTTTTTTCCCCACTTATTTTGTTTTCCCCCGGGAAAGGGGGGGTTTTTAATGAAATGGGAAGCCCTGATGATGAATAGGCAAGAAAATTAAATTTTTCCTGCACTTCCCAAGATAAAATTTGCACAGGCCACTGGAGATTGGGATTTTAAAGGGACAAGGGGGAAAACGAGATAAAAGTTGTTCAAATGTCAAATAGGTATCATCACTTGAGGTAAATCTTCTTAATGCTATTCCTTTTCAGTATATCTTTGTAGTTTTTGTTTTGAGTAATATTTCTTTTAGTTTTTCATTTTCTCAGACGTGCCAAGTGGAAAGTTTGTAATAGGATTTGAATTGTACACCGTGACTAGTTAGTTTTCTTCGGGATTTCCGAACGCTTTCAAGCATATTTGTCTAAATCATTGTATTGATATTTAATTAATATTAATTACATGGTCATTTAGATTTGGAATATATACCTAGAAATTTTACGAAAAGATCAATTACGTTACATTTATGAAAATGTTAGTTTGTTTTGTTTTTTGATTTAAAAAAATTAAGAGAGAGAGAGAGAAAATAATAAAAAATATAACTTTTTTAATTATTAATATATAGAACTGCTAAAACTCTTTATATAGCTTGTTTTGTCAAAGCTGCAGAATGAGAATGGGTTGAAAACCCGAAAGTTGCTTTTTGACGTTGATAAGGACTTATAATGATCTACCATTTTTATACTCATACTAACTAGCATTCGTTATGCCACTAACATTCCCCAAATCAGTCCTATTGTCATAATTGATTGCTTTCTAACACATTTTTCCCAGGTGTTGGGCTTGTATCTTCTTTTTCTTGCAAAGTTTTAAACCGATTGCGGCCCAAAGGCGCTCTGTCAGCAGACCGGGGGTCTCAACCCCCTTTTTTCCTACTAGGCCGCATACATAAGTCAACCATTTCACGCGGGACGCATATATAAGTTAATTATTTCACACGGGTGGCAGCGGAGGTTGAAGGGGAAGAGAAATGCTTTAGGACCAAAATAAGATTGGAAATTTAAAAATAAAATTGTCAAAAATTTATCCCTGTTTTGCTTTTTTTAAATTTTTATTTTATATATTTTTTTTTTTTTTTGCTACAACACCCAAATTAAAAAGAATGAAGAAACAACCCTTTACAAGTTTTGCAAGTAATGTTTTATAAACCCAAAAATATAAAAACTTAATAGGATTCTTTGACTACTGTAAAATCACCACGAAAAAACACTTTGTTACTGCTTCACAAAATATTCAAAAAATTTATTTTTCAGATCTTGAAAAGTATCTTGAGGAAAAGTGTCATTGAATGATTCCTGTTATTGGTATTTTTTAAATACAGCACTTTTGTGAAAATCAAACACAAGTACTGGATAATGTTTTTTTTTCAAAAAAAATCAAAACCCCCAAATCGTTAGATTACTTTTCGCTTCAAGATAGGAAGATTGTTAAAAAAATTTAGTTCCCCCCCAAAAAGGGTCGCCCCCACTGTTGTCTTTATCACTAACCGTAATTTTTTACAAATAGAAACAAATAATTGCGGCGTACGACACGCAGAAAAAAGCAAAATTGATATATTTGATTTTTATCAAAAAATTTTTCCCCCAAAATTTTTACATTTTCTTAAAAAGTAAATTTTCAAAGCATTGGATCATGACCCAAAATTTAAAATGGTTCGGTGGGCCGGGTTGAGTATCACGGCTTGACCATCTGGTCTTTTGATACTACGTTTGGCATCCCCGCTTTTTTTTTCTAACAAAACTCCTACGTTTTTTGACGGCCACAATGAAAACTTTTCCAAACCCAAACGAAGTAAACGAAAAAGATGAAATAAGAAAACCCTTTTAAAAGGATAGACATTTTTTAGTGAGCAAAATGGAATTTAGAGGAAGCTGTTCGGAAAAGGTAGAAATGTAATTAGACGGCCTACCAAGGAATCACGGAGATCCCGCCCGTAAAAGGGCAAAAGACCCCAGCCTAATGAATATCTGAAAATTGAACCGTTGGTATTCAACCAAGATAGGAGGATTATATTCAACCTGTATTACTGAGACGTTAGGTGATATAAGATATTTATTTGATAAGGATCAATTCGGATCGAGTTAGTTAAAACCCCCACTTTGGTTTATTCTCACTTAATATGTTTTTTGTTCGATATCTAAGTATTTTAAATTAAATTTTAATAAAAAAATCATATTAAGAATTATAGAAAAGCTCCCCTCCTTCCCATAATCCCACCCTTAACTTCGCGGAAACCCCGACATAGCTATCAGGGTGGCTAGTCCCCGTTCTTCCATCTCGGTTAGCTCCCAAGTCCTTCAACCACTTTTTTACTTTATCCATCCACCTTGTTCTAGGTTTCCTCTTTTCTTTTTTCCCTCTGGGATTTGGAAAGTAATTTTCTTTACAGGATTTTCATCACTATATCTAAATGCATAACACCTTATTTTTGTAGCCTTAATCACTTTGACTATGTTGGGTTCTCGGTATTTCGAGTGAAATTCAAGATTCTATCGTAATCTCCAGATTCCAATTTTTTTAACTGCACCAAAAGTTTTCACAAGATTTTTCTCTCAAAGGACTTGTACAGTAGCTAAAAATATCACTACAGGATAGACTCTTCTTTTGCATATTAGCGACGGATATTTTGTCAATTATCTCTGTACCCCAAACAATAATTGAGATTTATTATTAAAAAGACTCGTTGCCCAACATTCACCAATCCAATTAAATGTCACGGTACAGCACAAGTTAGCCTTTGTCGACCGTGAAATTGGATCATTGCTATACATTTCAAGGGGATTTAAGACTGGAACCCAGCATCCAACAATCTGCTTACAGTTGTGCCTGATGTAGCTCTGTCAGTGACTGGCGCTTAGACATGCGCTATAGTTTTTCGTCTATAATTAACTATCATATGTACTATAGAAAGGTCTTAATGTGACATTGCTCTTTGTGAAACTGTACCAGATCGACGAATACTAGTACCTTCTTGATTCCACAGCGTAAACAATCTTTACACTGTCCTTACACTACGGCTGTTATTTTGGAGATTTCAGGGTATAAAGCTCTTATTTCAAACATAACAATTATCTGACCTCTCTCAGAGTAAGACATTTAGGTGAATGGAATTCTTTTTCTGCAATCCTGCATGTCCAATGACTAAACAATTGTGGAATAGTAAAAACTCTTGCTGAGTAACGTAGTGTATCAATTATAAATTGAACAATAAGACACTTTTTATTGCAAAATATTCAGATCATGTAACACATTACAAAGGATAATTTAATTTGGATCCTATTCAATTCCTACAACTTCTTCCGGGTGTAACAAGTTCAATTCCTTTTGATGATTTTACAAAAATAACATTCTTTGAAAAAAATAGAATTTTTTTTTAAAAAAAAATTGATGTTTATTAAATTTTTTTTTTTTTTATTCCCTATTTCTGTACAGTTTGTAACGAAAATATTTTTAAAAGGTAAGCGAGTAAGTTCACAAAAGAGCGAACAGAACCAGGTAAAAGAGCCTGATAAATGCAAACAAATTTAGCAAGTGCGTGCGTGCCGTATGCATCCAATTTGCTAAATATGTTCTGTTTCTAAAACAGAAGTATATTTTTCTTTGTACGCCATCCTCGAAGTTGATTTCCGCAAAACCATTTCATAGCAGATATCTACTTTAAAAAGAAATATTTTTGCCAAATTTCAAAAACACGAATTTTTTATCGATAAGACCTCGCAACTCGCTAGGAAGTCGATATCTGCTAAAATCGTTCTTAACGGCCAGACTCCACAGAAAGAACAGTTTAGAAAACAAAGTAGGTTAAGTTAAGCGATTGAATATAACTGAATTTCTCTGATTTTCACGAGCTCATCTGCCAGTCAATAAAATATTATTTTTTGCACCACTGTTTGAGACAGTTCTTGCAAAAACTCTTCCTTGGCGCACCTCTACTTAACAAAAGAAACATGGCTGCCGAATTTCAGGTAGTATAACACACTCATGTCCTAATTAAAGTCACAAACATGGTTTTTTACAAATTTCTACCAGTAAAATTGATGGAACTTATATTTTATATATTTTGAAAAAAATATACAATATCAATCTTTGGCTTGGGAAAATTATTTGTTTAGCGTTAGTTTTGCAGAACTCTACTGGATTGAAACCACTTCAGTATCTTTGCCCACAGTTTTGTGAATATTGGCTTAAGACAAACAAATTAGCTTGCTTGCAATGAGAATAGTTTATCATAATCGCTTAAGGTATCCGACAACGTTCGGAACCGTGATTTTAAAAACTCACATAAATGGATAATTTTCATGATATTTAGCGTCACTTACATTCGGATACATGTATAAAATTGTTTTAAGGACATTATGACAAGAAAAAATTATTTAGTATATTTCACTAAAATTAATCTTAGAAAAACTTTTTCAAAAATGTCTCTTTCATGAAATACTTATTATTAATATTTTGCTGAGTATAGCTCAGACTTTCTAAAGAGCTCAACTATGATTTTTGAAAAATTCACATTATTTTCAGAGTTACAATCATTTAAAATAATTATCGGCGTTTTTTTGTTAAAATTTCTCCCCTCTGTTGTAAAACACGGATAAACCCACTTCAAAGTTATATATTTCAAAAATTCTAGTTGAGCCTCTTTACAAAGGTCTGAGCTATATACAGGCAAAATATTATTATAATAGAAGCATTTTGAAAAAGTTTATTCTAAGTTAATTTTTAGCCGAAGTATTTTACTTAAATAATTGTTTATTGTAATACTGTTCTTAAAACAGTTTTATATACATTTTCTAATTTAAGTGACACTAAATATCATAAATATTATCCATTTATACGCTTTTGCAAAATCACGGTTCCGAACGTAGTCGGATACCTTAAATGATTCCTTTAAGATGGAGAGCCATTGGCAGGCTTCAAGCTGGCCAGTCTCAAGTGTAAGTGGCTCAGTGGTTACAAGGGATCCCGAAAGTGGTGTTCCAGAAGGTTGGTCAAGTCCACCACAGAGCAACGACACCTGCACAGGATCGCTGCTTGGCATTAAGTGCGCAGCGGCGTAGGTGGACAACGGCTCCTGAGCTTGCTCATGACCTTTCTGCTGTGTCAAGAAGAATTTTCAGGCAAACAGTCTGCAGGCATCTAACAGAGACTGGCCTTTATGCCTGGTGTAAAGCTGCGTGTGTCCCTTTGACTACATCTAACAAGAAATGACAATTATTGTAAAATAGAAAACATCAGTCGTGGACACCAGAGGAAGGAGATGCATTTTATTCAGTGATGAGTCGAGATTCCTCAAACAGAGTGATTCTCGTCGAGTCTTCCTCTAGAGAGAAAGTGGGGCAGCTTGCTTCCATCCCTCCTACGTAAAAGAAATCAACAGATTTGGTGGCAAGGGAATTCTTGTCTGGGGAAACATAATGATGGGCAGTCATACATTACTGCACGTCTGCGATAGGGGAACTGTCAACGCACAGCGTTATAGGGATGAGATCCTTGAAGCTTGCGTAAGGTTATTCCTGGTACTATGGGCCCGAACTATACAATTTTAGGATGATAATACGCGGCCACAAAGAGCTCATATTGTTGATTAATTTCTTGAAGATGAAATTATTCGCCATATGAATTGGCTCTCGAAATCTCCGAATCTCATTCCTATTGAACATCTTTGGGATGATCTAGAAAGAGATCAATATTTCTCAGTAGATCTCTTCCAGTACCCCCTTCCAGGATTTAAAAGTCTCGCTTTGGAAGAAAGGACTTTCCACCTCAAACATTTATTAACACCTTCATAAACAGTATTGCAGCTCGTTGTGAGCCTTATACAGCAGTGTACTGTGGTCACATTCCATATTAGGCATATTTTCCCCCCAGGTAAATACTTTATCTCTGATGCAAGATATTACACTTCCTTATATGCTCTGTATCTTAATTCACAATTAAAATCTTTCCCATATTGTTACGCGGCTATATCCTTTCACACATAGTACTATGTCTCGGTGCCAAATTTCATGGAAACACAATAAATGGTTCATCAGTTTTCATACATTTTTCATGTTTGTGAACTTATTTTGGATATGAGTGTAGTTCAAATGATCTTATGATTAGTGAGGGAATAAGTCACTTTTCTCTTTATATATATATAGATAGATAGATAGGTATTATTTTAAACCTATCCTTGGAAATCGATTTGCGAAAAACCAGTTCTTAGCGGACCTCTACGCAACAAAAGAAAAATGCTTACCAAATTTTAACTTTCTGGTCTAAGAAAGTTTAAATAAAGGAGATTTGTATCTATAACGCACCTCAAACCCCTTTGGAGTCGATTTCTATAAAACCCATTTCTAGAGGATTTACACTCAAGAAAAGAAACATGTTTTCCGAGTTTAAACTTTTATTTAATAGTTCAAAAAAGGGAGATTTTGTATGTAACGCCCCGCAATCCCCCTTGGGAGTCAGTTTTTGCAAAGAGGATCTTACTGAAAACTTTCCTTAGAGGATCTCTACTTAATAAAAGATGCATGCCTACTGAATTTCAAGTATGTTGGTGTAAAAGTTTCGGAGATCTCGCGATATCGGAGAGAGAGTTGCTTTTCTTCTGTATGAATAGCCGGATGTATTAATTGTTTAAAACAAGTAATATAAAAAAAAATTAAGATAATTCCTACATAGATCAACAAAGAAAATTTTTTATTTTAGATACTTTTTATTAAATAGTTACAATTAATATATAAATATGTATATACATATGACAGAATCGCAACATTAAGTGGTAATTAATTTTTATTAATTATTATTTAAGTATCGAATTGTCATCCAAAACAATAGTGTTTATAAAACTTCAGTTCAACTGAATGCTTTAAAACGTGAGAAAAAAAAACCTTTTCAATTTTTGACACAAGTCGCCAAAAGGGTCGCTAAGTCGCCAAAAATGATGCCAACGTAGTTGTGTATTTGTAATTCTTTAAATAATTAGTTTTAATCAATTAATTTTTATTAATTATAATTAAATTACTGTATTGTCATCCAAAATAATCATGTATATAAAATTTCAGCTCAATTGAGCGCTTTAAAATGTATTTTACTAACGATTGAAAATTCCACCAAGATAAATAAATAGAGAGTGCGATCTAATAGTAGGAGTGAATTAATATAGGTTATATTAGACACAAATAGCATTTTGCATACTTTATATTCCAATGAAGTATTAAATATTGCAATAGCAATAACGTAAACAAATAAATTAAAAGACCTGATATTGATTAATGCATGTGAATCCATCGAAATCTGTTTGACTGTGCTGTATTTAAGCACACATAATTCGTTTTCTTGATTTCAAAAAAGATCTTTTGAAAAAAAAGAAAATGCTGCAACCATTTGTTCACCCCCACCCCTTCTTTCCCCCTGTATGCGTATCTAACAATAAGTTTCTTCTAGTACTCTAAAAACTTGGAGAAACTATATGATACCTAGATCTCGTGCGTACCGCTTACAATCTGAAAGTCTGTGAGTAAGGAATCCACAAAATCTTTTCTCAAAGAAGCATTTACTTTACAATTTCATTATTGATTGCTGGTATGATCCTGATATAATCGGGATTAATATTCGGGACAGATTGAGGAAAATGAAACTTAAATATATTATCTGCACAGTTCAAATTTTAATTCAAGTCTAATAAATAACACTTTTTTTTTCTTTTGTAGTTTCTAATAATAACTATCCATAATTCTAAATTTAATTGTTAAAAGTTTTATGAGAGAGAGAGAGAGAACAAATAAAAGTAAGCAATGTGGCCAGAAAAGTACTGTTAAGTCAAAAATCATAAATTCACCGAATATTTTGTTAGAAGGACACACGCAAGTTTTTCCTCTCTCTCTCTCTCTCTCTCTCTCTCTCTCTCTCTCTCTCTGCTCATTAAAATAATATTACTTCTAGAGAATAACTAAGGCTCTTTTCATGACCTTTTATTCAATTAGAATCACTTTACTTGCCTGTTTCTTTCCCAAAATAAAACACAAAAATCTATAGCTAACTTTTTATATTCCTTTTTCATGAATATCCTATTATATTATAAATCACCAATAAAAAAATTATATACATTACTTGTTTTCTTTGTGCAATTTAATTAAATCATTGCTGATTCAAACAACAAAATAAATTAGTAGAGTTAATTTATTTTCCATTATTATATATATATAAAATTATATTAATAATAGACTTGTACCAATTTATTTTATGGAAATTTACCAATAATTAGTTTGATATAATTTATTTATTTATTTTTATCTTTATCATAAATGACTAAATGCTGATGTTTGGCCCAGTTATAAGCCAATGCCTTACTCTGAAGATTTCTCCATAACGTCTTTTACTTGTTTAAATTATTGTAAACTCAATTTGCACACCCCATTCCCACCAATTAATCTCACAATATTTTTAATTATAGAATTAAAACTCTTCTGAGAAGTTTCAGTAAAATCTATGGCAAATGTATATTTGTTTGAATTTATCGTCAAAATAATCTCAATATTACTGATGAAAAAGTGTTGAATAAATATGCTTATTTAATGGATTCTAAAATATATTTTCAAGAACATTAAAAATAAAAGCGTCTCAATATTTTAATACTTCTTTCCTTTTATGAAGCACTTAGTACAAACTTTAAAAAAAAATTCTTAAGTATAAAACTTAAGCACTTGGATGTTCATAATTAATTAGACAAAATAATCATTAAAGCACTTACAAAATTTGAAGGATTTTCGCAAAGAAAGAGAACTATTAACTTTTGTTTTTGTTTATATTTTGTGCTGAAACTATGCTTCCCTGTATGACGACATCTAAATAAAAACGGAATAATAATACTTTGACCAGTATTAACGAGATGGCAGCACCAGTTGGATTAAAGATTGCATTGCTTTAGTATTGGATTTCAAATGCAGTCATTTTTCAATGCTTTTGATTTTTGTGTGAGCTCTCTCCCTATTAACTGCAGTTTTATATTACTTTGCATGTCTTCAGTCCTATTTTTGTGATAACATCATTCGTTCATAAAATCAATTTTATAACTATTGTTCCCTTGCTCCCATTTGTATTCGTTATTATTATTTGTAGCAAAAGAGAATTAGTTGCCCTCCAACATTTTAGTTCTGCAGTTGTTTTTTTAATCAGGTACTTCATACAATGCTTTTTTATTGATAACACAAGTTGAGGTCTTTGACGTCAAATTTTGAATAGAAGCAAGTCTCGTTTTTTATTTCAAAAAAACTTACCGCGCAAGTGTTTGCAAATGGCATCGGAGTTTTGGCGAGTTTTATATTTTTTGCTTGACAAGCTTTAGCAACATATAACAAACACACAAAGATATTTTCCACGTCTTTATTGCATATGTAATTAATCCAAGTAAAATACTCATCACAATACTTTCTAATTTTACATTTCTCGAAGGAATCCAAAGTGGATGCTTAATCATCTGAGTCGCATTCATCTTTTTTTTTTTTTTTAAGTGTATATCCAGTTTTTAGCCCACGATCCGTTTGATGCATCAAAGAAATAACGTAAATCTGCAATAATATTGAAAGGGGAAAAAAACGAATTTTTGTGGTGTAATGTGTAAATACACACAATCACGGCTGGGTAAACTATTTTTTGAAATGTCTTTCCTATGTTTTATGTGTAACTGTCTAAATCAAGTAGTAAAAGCGGGATGAAGTAATATTAGTGTCTCACTGTTGCAACACGAGGACTATTGGCGTTGGACCTCACAAATAAGAACTTCGGTCAAGAGACGAGGACGACACCTGAGAGGATATCCCCCTCCTAATTGCCACACCAACGGTAGAATTTTAGCTTCGATAGATTTTACTCTACATTAAGATTACATCGGCTCTTCACACTGCGCGTCTTCAGTGGCACCTGGACTCGATCCCCCGGCCACGAGTTCATGACCATTACCCCTAGACTACCGCACTCACACGGTATTCAGCAAATGCAGCCAGGAGGACTGAATATAACGTATCTGGAAGCAGTAAATAGACAATCTGATGCCAAGAGAAACTGACATGTGTAGCACGCATTGCATAAAGGGGATAAGTGCACTACAAGCAGGGTTGAACACGATTCCCTGGAGACGTCAGTCTGTAGTTACATATCCCCATACCACGCATTAATCCCAAAAATTTTTAAAAAAAATTGCTCTGTTTAGTTTATTTTTCTGATTTTGCAATTTTAAGATTTGTGGCGCTGTGATATCTACATGAACTAGTACCAACATCCCGCGAAGACGATCATTTTGGCGTTATTGGTTAAGTACTCGCGTTCGGAACGGAAGGTGTGGCCGCCTTCTGTTCTGAGTTGGGATCATCATTTGTAATAAAAAGTCTATATTCTTCTGGGTGGCCACGGTAGTCGAGTGGTAAAGGTATCGGATCGTGGCTTGCCTTGTCACGAGTTCGAGCCCAGTACCACTAAAGACCCGCCGTGTAGGGCAGCGATGCACGTTAAATCTGTCGAGAGCTGAAACGTCCTCCCGTTGTGTGGTGTGGTAGTTAGGAGAGGGGGGTTCCAGCTCAGGTGTCGTCCGCGTCACTTGACCATGGTTCAAAATTACGTGGTCCGTCACCAAAAGCCCTCGAGTAGCTGAACAGTGCGACGTTAATATTCAATCAATCAATCAATCGGAACGGAAGGTTACAGAACGAACCTTCCTCCTTCAGAGATTAAAGGAAACGAAAGATCACAAAAGTATTACATCAATTTGTAAGCGGACTTCTTGATTGGAAGTTCTCCCTCTTTCATCGTCAAAATATAATTAGCTTCCACTATTTCCTCAGTGTAACGCGCCATCATTCTATTGGAAGATGAAAAAAAATCAACTGAGTTTCCCCGTGGGAATCCAGCCTTAAGCAGCATCCAAATAATTTAAAATAAATCCTTCAGAACAATAATAAGAGTTTTTTTTTTTCAACTGAAGAAAAGCACTTCGCGAATGAAAAAAGATCTCAAGAACGAAGTCATCTGTTTTATTTCGAAGCTTTCAGAATCAGGGCTTTGAACCGGAAAAAAAATATCGTTTTATTTCGGTTCGATATATCTCCAGTTATTTGTTATTGTAAGCAACTTAACATCAACCATACAATTATCATCACTACATGTACAGTGCTTCTCGATTTCCTGTTTTGATGTTCACAAGTACTTTTCTGTTTCAGTTTCGCCTGAAACCTCTTGTAGAATGCAGGTTTAATTCAGATGAATGAACCACATGATTTTTTTTTAAGAAAAATATCAGTCAGAGTTATATTTTTTGCATCTCAGCATGCGATCATCCGCGGATGTTTGTATAGATTGTTTAAATTGACAAACCAGACTCATAAACCAAATTGTCAAATGCGATTTTTATAATGGATAACAAAGCTAATGTTCATCGTTCTCTGCTAACTGCTCTATCGTACATGCTGGTTAATTGTATAAATTCGCATAGTGTATCCATTAAAAAAAGCAATAAAATCATCTACTTTTGAGAGAATTACATTTTTTGCTTTTGATAGAGTCACATTTTTAATGCAAACAAGAATATATATAAAATAAAATTGTTCATTCGGAACCTGGCCGAAAACCGGAAATGAACCGATATATACTTTTTCAATGGGCTTGATTACGTGGCTTTCACTATCATTGACTATGACGTCACTTGAATCAACCTCATTCCTACTATTAGCTCGCTCTGTCTATATATTTATTTATTTATATATTTGTATATTTATTTATTTATCTTGGTGGAATTTTCAAGCGTTAATAAAATACATTTTAAAGCGCTGAATTGAGCTGAAATTTTATACACAGGATCATTCTGGATGACAATACAATTTAATTATAATTAATAAAAATTAATTGATTAAAACTAATTATTTAAAGAATTACAAATACAGCCACGTTGGCGACTTAGCGACCCTTTTGGCGACTTGTGTCAAAACTTTAAAAAAGGTTTTTTTCTCACGTGTTAAAAACATTCAGTTGGACTGAAATTAAAAGTACAATACGATACTTTAATGATAATTAAAAAACCACTACCACTTAATGTTGTGATTCTGTCCTATGTATATACAATTTATATTAATTGTAACTATTTAATAAAAGTAGCTAAAAAATAAAAAATTTCGTTGTTGATCTAAGTAGGAATTGACTTAAAAACTATTTTTTTATATTACTTGTTTAAGTTGAACTAGAACGAAAAAAAACTACTTTTCGAAGCCCTGTTCAGAACGATTCCATTCTACCACAGAAACGCGTGCAACGCCGCGCCCAAAACCCCGAAGGCCAAAATCGGACGATTTTTTTTTTTCAATCCACGGGATACACCTTTTTAACTGTTTCTTTTTTGCTTTTCTAATTGTATTTATGGGCGGATCCATCTTTCTAACCCCGACTAATGCAACAGCTTCGCATCAGCTGAAGTACACCTTCTGTGGATGTCCAAGTGTAAAAAAACTAGGTAGTAGTACATCATTAGTGAAGAACGCTTATTCTTAGATTAACGAAAATAAGTTTAGAATGAAAAACAATTATAGAGTATGGGGATGTCTAAAGGGGTCGGGTGGGGGGTGCAGAAACCAGACTTCACAATACTGCTGTCAGGTGGAAATGCAAAAACGCGAAGCAGGTGGGGGGAAGCGTTTGATAGTAAAAATTTTCCCCTTTTTCGTCTGGTTTTTTCATAAATTATAACTATAAAAAAAAATTGCGTTTAAAAAGCAGAAAGGGAAAAGTTTTTGGGGAATTTCCCTGCCGTAATGAATGGCGACCAGAGTCAAGGAGAAACTTGTAACCATTCAAAAATCCGGTTTTTCATGGAAAGGGGGAGGGTTTTTTAGAGAATACCTAAAAGCTACACCCGGACTTTGGTAACGGGGAGGGGAGACACAAGGGGTCCGACCCCCAAAAACCCTTGATTTTTTTCCCCGATTGATTATAATTTTAAATATATAGTAGTAAAATTTAGTTGTTTTTTTATTAATGATTAATTTTATTAATCAATGCTAATTATTTTTCAATGTTTTACTGTGTTTTTTTCCCCGAATACTACAAAATCAAAGGAGCATGATACAAAAATTTGGAACTTTCAAACCCTGACCCCTTAAAATTCGGTGCCATTGGTGAGGCTTCGTAATTTTGAGTCTTACATCCTTCGACACTTGAGCAGGAACCTCACTCTCCAAACTACAATATCACGCCAACGGACGAACTTTTAACTCGGCTGATTTAAAGTGCATTAGCCCCCTCTACACGGTGAGTTTTCTGTAGCACCAGGACTCGAACCCGCGACCCGTCACCCACGAGTTCATGCCCAAAATCACTAGGCTACCACCAGTTAAACAAAATTAGAATAAAAATTTCCAAACAGACATCCTGCATACTTCATGGTTAACAAAAATGTACGACTTCTATCACATATCGTCGGTCTAATTATCAGACTGCGTAACTCCATCTGGGATGCTAATTTGATACAGTAGGGCTAGGCCAAGTTGTTGTTTATGTTTCCCAAGATAGGCGATAATATTACAATATGGTTTACTTTGATATTTTTATCGTGCGATAATGTGGTTGCTATGGGGATAACGTACATTAGTGTTAGTTTTTTTTTTTTCGCGGGATCTCTGCTCAGCAAAAGTAACACATTGTTACAAATGAACGCTTAAAATAGTGTAAATAATTTATATCTGCAAGTGTAATACATTAATATTACTTTCTGTTGTATTTATTTTATATTAAAATCTAGCCACCACCTCTCCCTTCGAAATCTAGTTTCATTATGAAATAAAAAAGCGCACTGAGGCATGGCGTAGACAAAACAAAAGGATTAAGGAATCGCGCCAAAAAGCGCTTGGCGCGTTGCACTCCTATATCAAATCAGTTACACCAGTGGAGTTAGCAGTCTGATAATTAGGCCGACGATATGTTGAATATTTTGACATTTCTGCTTAAAAATATATCGAGACAGAAAACTTTTAGAATTCTTAAAGTCATGTATTATAACAAGGAGGAAACAATTCCACTAGCAACCACTAAGTTAATAAAATAAACAGTATTTTTTTTAACTTCATGGAAGGAAAGAAATGCTGAAGCAATGTTCTTATTGTTTATCGCTGTTACAGTAATTAACCCTAAAACTGAAAAATTTAAAAAATGAAGGTTTATCCATTACTTAAAAAGTTCTTTTTTCGGTTGTATAAAAGTTTTCTCTAAAAAAAGCCTTTTTAAAATATTTTAGGATTTTGAGAAATTTAAATTAAAATGTAAAACTATCTCGATAAAAACTAAAACTTCAAAAAGTAATTTTTCCTCTTTTGTTAATTGATATCACTCCGAGAGAGATTCTTTGATTTTCAGCTTTGTAGAATTTAGCTATTGTAGGCAATTTTTGACAGCATTCCTGATTCTGAAACATGTTACAATAATTTTTTTTCTGTAATACGGAAATTAAAGACGTAAATACGTTTAAATTAAAATATTTCGTTATTTTAACATATATAATGTAAGCAATAGGTATAAAATATTCTCAAATTTATTGTCATATAAACAAAAAAATGTGTAAAACTTGAACGCTTCGTAAATAATATGATTAAAAAATGGGGCCCATTGATAAAAAAATTTAAAATTAAAAAATTTACCGTTCAGTACAAAAATTATCTTATCTCCTTCCATTTCTTGAACATTCGTTTTTACTTTTTATCAAGCACTTTTCTTTGGCCGTTTCATTGATTTTCTTTTGAAAAGTCTGTTGACTTACAGCGAATAATTGTATCACACTTACAGAAGTGATAAACTTTGATAAGGTTATAGGTGAAAAAAAAATTTTTTAAGAAAACTTTCTCGCAAATATTGATTGAAATAATTAAATATGTATGTTATTTATTTTAAATTTGGAAAAAACCGATTGGAACTGGAAAAGAAAAAAATAAACACCCGGTTCGAATTATTAATTCAAAGCAAAATGGAGACCAGGCGAATCCAGGTATTGTATAACTTTTAGTTCAAGCAATTTTAAAGTAACTTTTGTATTCATTCTCAGTTGCGTTTGTCTTGAATATATTATGTGTTACTATATACAAATTAATGTTTACTTCTTTCTATCGCGATCAAAATGTTTTTCAGTCAATTTTATTTACACTAAATTAAGGTTGATTGTTTGAATTCAACATAAAACGGAAGTAATATAGATATTAAATAAGTAAACATTAAAACAGAAATTAAATAAACATTTAAAACAACAGTGCCATTTTCTCGTTCTTTTCCTTTATTATTATTTTGTACACAAACAAAAACCGTTACCACTCACAACAAGACAATAATTTTTAAACATCATTATTGTAAGAAAATGACGTCACTGTTTGGGATAAATTCAGACTGAGTATAGAATCCAAGCGTGCACACAGCAATAGATGTATCAAATTTAATTACAAAATGAATTAAATATGGTATATCATCTAATATCAGAAATCCAAAGTAGTTACGGTTTTTTTTATGTTTTAGAGTGTCCCACAACCTTTATACGATGCGGAGATTCAAGTTGAATTTTGACGAACGCTGAGAGTGGGAAACTTACTTGTTTAGCCCCACATCTATACATATTTAATAAAATAGTTAATTATTTAAATTATGAAATTCAAAATATACTTAAAGAATTGAAAAAGTATTAACGTGATATGAAAGATTATTGAAATTTTCTCTAAACTCGGATTTGTTCCATTCTGAAAAAGGGGAACTTAATTTTTCATTTCCGGACGATCATTTATCCACGGAAACTTAGTTACTTTGTCGTGAGGGGTTGAAACTGTTCAAGGAAACAATATTAATAACAATAAATAATTGAAAATTATTCGCGAAAGAAACAATAAGTTAATAATAATTTTACGGTTAGCCAATACGACTATATAATTAAGGAACCTCTGTTTGATTTTCAGAATTAAAGCTTAATAAATCTTTTATAGATTGGTACCCTATAAGACAATTATTCAATTTTTAAAATTTTTGGTCTTCTGCGTCTTCTGTTGTTGTGGCTAATCTCTGAAACCCTTCAATTTTGAGAAGCTTTCACTTGTGCAGATAGTAATGTTATAGATAACTTAGGTTACTTTTATTATCAAAAAAATTTAGTTCGAAAAATAAAATTAAAGCCAATGAAATTGTGAGCACATCCCAATAGCAAATAGGGATTATTTATTTCAATAGGGATTATTTTTATTCAATAGGGACTATTTTATTTCACGAGCCTTCTCTCTCAACGATTTCTAGCAGTTATATCAAACTTTTCTCTTTGATTAGGTTGCTGCCACTCACGACATTTCCCGTTCATCTCCTTTGATCCTAAAGATTTTACAGTCCTTAACTGCATTGTCAAAGGTCATGCGTCCCTTTTACCCCTTCCTTGCGGCTTCCTTTGTATTCGCGTTTCACCCTACTGCTACTTAGACCTATTTTGATCCTAATGATTTTAGTCCTCACCCCATCGACAGTGTCAAAGGTCATGCGTCCCTTTCACCCCTTGCTCAACAAAAAACGAAGGTAAAAAATAATTAAATAAAACAAAAAAGAAACATAGATTCACGAAGTAGAAGAATGACATTATACTTATAACATAGGTATTTCTTTATGTAGTTAAAGTTTTCGTTAACTCTGCGAAGTGAATAAACACTTTTTATTAAATTCTACATGGACGAAGTCGCGGGTATATAACAGCTATTTAACATAAAATAAATGCATCAGAAAATAATATTAACGTGTTACACATCCAGATACAAATTATTTACACTATTTTAAGCGTTTATTACACAACATTTGTAACAATGTGTTACTTTTGCTGAGCAGGTACGTGTTTTAAAAAATCGACCCACAAGAAAGTTACGGGGTGTCATAAATAATAATAATAATTTTAAAAAAATAAAAAAATTCAGCTATTATATCTAAAGACTTAGAAGTTAGCGAACATGGTTTTTTTGTTTAGCTGAGATATGCAAAAAGCTATTTTTTGTTTAATTTACAATTCACGTAAAATTAACTCATTAAAAACTTCTTTATCCTTCAGTCTGCATTGTTTGATTTTTAAATTCACTCGTGCGAGGAACGGATATACCAGCTAGTATGTAATAAAATTTGAACCAATTCACATCAATTAGGTTTGGAAAATCACACATCCTGTTGCGATATGCTTGACACTTTGTCCGTCACATGTTTCATTCAATTGGAATTTAAATCGACGGAGCATTACTTGTTATTTTTACTGTATATTTTTTTCAGTACTTGTAAGTCTTGATGTTTTAAAGGTAACAATACTTTAAATTATTTATTCTAATATTCTCAAGTGATATTCGTTCCTAGCTTTATGTTTTATATTTCAATCGTATGTCATGTGTTTTTTTCTTTCAATATTGCATATTCAATATAAATTATTAGTTTTTTTTCTTTAAATTTATAGATTCTGTTCTATAAACTGCATCCGCTACGAAATATAAAAAGGCTTATTTTAGGTACCTGAAGGAAAAAAGTTAAAACAATATAGTTATTTTTTAGCTTTCATTAATTTCCCTAATAGAAGAAAATAACATTTGCAGATAGAAAATCAATATATTAGAAAATAGTGGTCAAAGGGTGAAATGAATGTAAGACCTCAAATTAACAGAACGGGAAAAAGGTAATAATCATACTCTTCTAAAATATCTGTTTCTAGAAAAATCTGTGAATGCTCTACCTCTTAAAATTTGGAAGTCTGTAAAATAACGTAAACCTTAAATGAGAGAAAAGAAGGAAAAATATTACTAAACACACTATATATGTGGGTTCCATATCTACATGCATGTAGGAGAAAAGTGACTCGTTCACTCTTCGTGAAATCGCGGCAATTATTAAATCCGCAAATTTTAAATTTAGTAGGCATGTTTCTTGGTTGAGTATAGAACTGCCAAGAAAAGATTTGGGGAAAATCGACTTCATGGTGGTTATAAGCAAAAATGCCCACATTTCAATTATTAGACATCGGTTTCGAAATTGGGCAAGTATGTTTCTTTGTTAAAAAGAGAATCGATAAGAACAGGTTTTTCGGAAATCGACTCCCAAGGAGGTTTGCTGTGAGAAATAGACAAATGTTCTCGCGTTTTCAATGTATTAGGCCTACAGTTTTGAAATTTGTCAGGCATGTTTCTTTTGTTGAGTAGAGAGCCGCTAAGAACGTGTTTTAGGGAATTCCCAGAGATCAGATGCGAGAGTATTATAGAAAAAATAACCGTTTTTGTACAATTTGACATACAAACTTAAATTTGGCAGGCATGGTTTTTTCATTGAGTGGAAATCCGCTATGAACAGACTTTATGGAAATCGATTCCCAAGAACGAGGTGAAAGTGCAGGGATGTTAAAGATAAAAAAATTCAAGTTTTGAACTAAAAGTCTAACGTACCTGAAATTTTGCAGGCATGTTTCTTTTGTTGAGAAGGGATCCGCTAAGAACGGGATTTTAGGTAATTCAATTCCAAGGTAGCTTACGGTGCGTATATGATAAATATACTACGTCCTGTCTTTTTTTAAATCAAGAGGCAAGGGCTGTAAGAATGTGTGTCCGTGAGGGAAGGGCGAGAGCAGCAGGGGCGCAGCTACCGCCATATCAGCCGTATCAATGATATGGAGCGCCAAGCTACAGGGGCCCCAGAATGTGTAACTACAATCCCACGAACAGGGCTCCCATACCTAAAAAAGGGCCCCGAAAGAATTTTGATACAGGGCCCACTCAGAACTAGCTACGCCAGTGGGCGAGAGCGCAGAATAAGTCTTTTCTTCATTGTTATTAAGTTGCGTAAAAATTCAAATCATCTTATTTTTTATCGGAAAAGCACCTTCATATATTTTTTATTGAATATTAAAATAGAAATTCATATGGCGATAAAAAAAGAATTCTGATTAATTCTTTTGTTAACTATTTCTATTACGTTTTGATTAATTTTGAAAAATAACAGGTTGAAAAAATGAAATTGCTGAATAATAAAATTATACGACTCGGGTTCAAATATTTCTGTCTCCATACATGTTGATTTTCAATCGAATGTCGACTGTGAAAGAATTTGGATTTCCCGTGACATTTCACAGCAGAGGGTATTTGCGATAACCTTCAATCTAAGCAGTATTTTTTACACACATACTCATACATTTTCGTCTTGGCCATTCTAACATCCGTTCTCTTTTAACTAAGCTCTTATCATAACAGAGCCCATTACTGATAAGAGAAGTGAAAGTGAGACAAATCTTTATAGAACTATTACAATCTAAAATTTGTTTATCGCTTTATTTATAAAAACATTAAGGCAATTCCCTTTTATTTAATAATTCTGCTCATTCAATGTAGCCTATCATATCTAACATCAGCGATAATTAAAAATTTTAAGCGGAAGAAAATAATCGTAAAATCTTCGTTTGAGATAATAGTATCTATATAAAACTTTTAAAAGCATAATTCATTTTATAAGTTTCTGTTGGTTTCGTTTCAACATTTCATTTTCAATATTGTTAAGGTACCCGACTACGTTCGGAACCGCGATTTTAAAAAAGGCGCATAAATGGATAATTTTCATGATATTTAGTGTCACTTAGATTAGAATACATTAATAAAATTGTTTTAAGGACATTTTGACAAAAAAATTTATTTAAATACAATATTTCGGCAAAAAATTAATTTAGAATAACCTTTTTTCAAATTGTTCTCCTTTTGTGAAAAATGTTTCTATTATCATAATATTTTGCCTGTATATAGCTCAGACCTCTGTACAGAGGCTCGACTAACATTTTCGAAAAGTTCACCTTATTTTCAGAGTTATAACCATTTGAAATAATTATCGGCGTTTTTTCTTAAAATTTCTCCCCTCTGTTGTCGTAAAACATGGATAAACCCACTTCTAAGTCATATATTTCAAAAATTCTAGTTGAGCCTCTGTACAGAGGTCTGAGCTATATACAGGCAAAATATTATTATAATAGAAACATTTTTCATAAAAGGAGAATGTTTTGAAAATGGGTCATTCTATGTTCATTTTTAGTCAAAATATTGTACTTAAATAATTTTTTATTGTAATAATATTCTTAAAGCAATTTTATATAGATATTCTAATTTAAGTGACACTAAATATCATAAATATTATCCATTTATACGCTTTTGCAAAATCACGGTTCCGAACGTAGTCGGATACCTTAAAAGGTTTTGAGAAATGGCATTTTATTGATAATATATAAAGCTCAGTCTCACTGACAAACATTTTGCTTCTATATACTTTAAGAATGAATAGACCAATTTTTTAAGCTGAATAAATGAAAAATTTAAAAAGAAAAAAATTTAAAAAGTAAATTAATTCTAGTGAGACTTGTAGGCTACACACGAAATATTTAGCACTAATACCGCATTCCACCCTGATATAAATTCCGAAATTTAATCTATTTCCATTGATCACACACACACATACATGTTAACTCTCTTATAAAGAAATTATGTAACAAAAAAGTTATAACTCTAAAGCAGCGTTTCTCAAATTGTGGAATGCTCTCCCTAAGGGGCATGATATCTCTATGACGAAGGCGCAAGCATATTGCGAGTAGAAAATAAAATATTTAAAATAAGTAATAATTTACTGAAAGAAAGCAAATTATAAAATGCATTCTGGCATAATACAAATTAAATACTAATGTATACTGATATAATATTCTTATATATGTGTATCAACACTGCACAATGTTTTTGATAATTAATTTATCGATACATTTTAAACAAGTTTAATAATTACTACAGGGGTGGCGAACCTTTATGGATCTACGTACCATATATATATTTTTTCTAAAGAAGTGTTTAATGAGGCACAGACGTGACGAAATTTTTGACTTGGGGGTTTTTGGGAAAACAATAAAACTTTTACAAAGAACACAAAACCTTTATTTACTACGAAAAATTCCCTTTTTTGCACTGTAAATTGAAAAATGTTTTTATTATACGTGTAATTAAAATTTAAAAAAAGTAACTTAGTGTGACTTCGTTGTTGCAGTTTGGGTGTGTATGTGGATGACGAATAACTTGGGAAAGGTTGACTCCCCTTTATTTTCAATGGGGCGATAAAATGAGTTAAGCTTTGGGAACTTAACACTAGGAGTTTTCGCATCAGACGACCACCCGACCGAAACATCTGTATGCATCTCGGGGGCCAAGGCCCATATACTGAGTTGGGGACAGTAGGCCTTGTCCCGCATGAGATGTCGTGACACTGAGTTAAGTTATAATGTACACTAAAAGAATTGTTTGTAATACTGTGGTCATTTCTTAGCTAGCAATGTTTTGTCTTTCATTTTAAAGGCTCATTTCAAAAGATGGTGTCTTGTGTATTATCGAATACTAGATATATTCCTTAATACCCGACTCATTCTATTCTGATATATCATTTGTAATAGACTTCATGCCATCAACTAAAGAATCAGAAAGCAAAAGCGCTGAATGTATCTTCTGTAGCGGAAAATTCTCCGAAGATCAGAGAGGGAAAATTTGAATTCACAATGCTTCAACAGTTTTCTGTGGCCTACCTTGATTGTACTGGACTCTGAGTTTTGTTAATTAAATTCGAAACAGAAATGACTTAAAATATGGCTTTAATAGTTAAAAATAACTACATTCCATGAAGTCTTAATTAATTTTCCAATAGTTTAAACCACCTATTCCAGATTAACCGACTGATCAATAATACCCGCCATTTATTTTTTTCTAAGAAAATATTCCTTTTAGAACAACATATATAATAACAATTTTTTTTTTGACAAGTGGTAATTCCTTACAATCGTTTATAGTATATATCTAAGATGATTTTGTAGATTTTTGTCAAAAACCTGTACAGTTATTTTTAGAAATGAAATGGTATTCCACACACACACATAATACCTGACTCTCATCTACATTTCTCGTCAATAATAGTGCTTAATATAAGCGTTTTTATCGGGCAAAACTTTTGAAATATTATAATATGTAAACATATATTGCCATGCATTAAAACTGTGACTAATCTTTACGCGACCTTCACCAACTAATCCTCTTGAAATCTTTGGGCTACTTATTCGCGTTTATTTCACATACATCCCTCTCAAAAGACCACAAAGTGCAAATTAGTTAGAGTACATAAAGTTATAGTTTAATAATCGTAGAGAAGGCGGAACATCCGAATGCAGTGTTACTATGGTAAGAATTAGAGGTACGCATCGTGACTAAAGGACGGATTTGGCTACTAGACTATTGAAACGGATCAGATTTATTAGGATAGGATTGATTAAGCTAAGCTAATCTGATTACCCGGGGCTTATTCACTTAAGGTCGTTGCTTTCTTTATATCACTCCTATGACTTCCTTTTATAGATTACTTTGTTGTGGAATATTATAACTGATAATAATAAATTAGATTTATATCATGGAGAGTCTTGGTCATGCATCGTTCCCTCCACAGCTTTGGTGAACAGGAATGTGAGGAAGCTTTACAGGTGAACAAGTGCAGCATATTAAGCATAAATAAGATATTTTCAAGAATATGTATAGCAAGTACTATGGTAGTACTACATACAGTACATATTTTTAATAATTAACACACTTAATCAGCGCTTATTAAGTAAGAATGTATGGATTAACCTGTTCATAATTCATTTATCGCTATAAGAAATTAAAAAATTCGAAATAATATGATACGTTCTATGTTCATAAATCATTTAAAATTAATTTTTCCTGACTGGCCAAAATAATATTTATATGTCCAAAAGGACACGCAAATCATTATTTACTTGAAACTGCGAGTAAATATGCTTAAAATATTGTTTTCTGTAGCAAATGAAAAATAAATACTTTTATCCAATATATATGTTTATCATAAATATATGACAAATAGAAGCAGGAAAGTAAATGTAGTTTAAGCATGGTGCAAACTCTTGCGACATTTTGAAATACTTACCTAACGATTGGACCAACCCCATTGTATAAACTGTACAAAATGTTTACACCTCAGTAACCAAATTGTAAAAACTGGTATTTACTCATATTGGCCCAAGCTCAATCTCAATTTTACTTCCAGATTTTTTCACTTAAAGAAATTCGGGTTTCCTTTGACACTCTTCAGTTAAAAATTCCTCACTGAAGCTGTATCATCAAAATTTCATTTATGAAGTCCTCATATTTTGAAATAAACCTGCAGCTTCCTGGAAGGTTGAGTATTTGGATTCTGTTCAGATATTTAATAAGTCTTCATACATGAATGGCGCGTACCGCTACAAGCAACGATTTGTCCAGGCAATCATGGCGATATTTTTCCTGCGAGAGCTTCAATAATGTACCACATCACCATCCGTTGGTAGGGCCCTTCCAATACAGAGAGCGCTGCTTGTAAAAGCATGCTTTTGTTTACCAAGGGTCTTCTGTGCGTGATGAAGTCTGGGCGCATATTCTAATCAACCCAATAATTTAAATGTACCTGTGGCTGGTAGTTACTGAATTTAAATTGAATATATTTGTGATGATACCGAGCTGATTGATATAAAGCATTACCATCACTTACTGACTGATTTGAATCCTTTGAGGACCGAAGCATTTGAATTCAGGTGAGCGATTTTATTGAAACTAGATTTATACCTGAATATAGAAGATTAAAATACTGAAGATCTGCAAAATTGAAAGAAGCGTACTGCGGTACATTTGCTTGTTGTGCATTGGAAGGAAAAGATCAACAATGAAAATGAACCTGTGGTCATTTTGACTTTTAGAGCAGATTAAATGATAGAAAGTAAACTTAAGAAGTTTATTAAAATACATTAATTGAAGATCGTTTTGTGTTGACACTATTACTGACTGATTTGAACCATTGGTGACCGCCACAATCGTATTTGACATTATATGAAACGAAGCACTATGGTTTTGCCAATTCAGCATGTGCAACACATGCAAAATCGGGGATTCCAACCTCATTCATTCCAAAGAAAATTTCGAACGTTATCATTGTAGCGATAGTACGTAATAAATTTACTACAACATCATGAAAAAAACTTTTTATATATATATAGAGAGAGAGATAATAAGTTAACAACAGTATTCCATCGATGTGAGAAAACAAGATTTCTTTTGGAAGCACTTTTATTTTTAAAAATATTTATCTATTCTTAAAAAATAATTTACCACGGAATAATACTTTATCCTAAATTTCACAGCAGTTTCTGCATTAATTCTAGCAAATGTATTGAAAGGTAGAAGGAAAATGGCAAAAAAGTTTACAACCGTAATATGAAGAATATGAAACAATTTTAAGCATATTTAATTATTAATGTAATATTTATTATGGTTGAATGTATTTATTTTATTCTATAATAACACATTTTATACAAATTTTTAGTCTGCGATCACGTAAAAATTCTAAGAAACATATTCTAGAAGCAAACATGAAAATATATAATATTTGTCATGTAAATAGGAAAGAAATAACCTTTTCATATCAAAATGTACTTATTCAGCCCTAAAAAATAATTTATCGTAGAATATCACTTTTTTACAAATTTCTACTTTATAATGAAAAAAATTTAATAAAAAAAATTACATTTGTGATAAAGTAAGATGTTTTAAAAAAAATGAAAACTCTTTGCTTTCGGTGGAAGGGATTTTTTTTTAATTCGCTTAAATATTTATTTGCTGTTTGGTCTACAATTTTTTTCCAAAAATTACTACATGTTTGTGGAGATAGAAATTTATTAACAATTTCCCATTTTTCCTGCTACTCTAGAATTCTGAAATTTTACACAGTTATATATTCTTTGCAATGGGGAGAATATTTTAATATATTTTCAGAACTTAGTCATCAACTAATAAATGAATATTAATTAAAATTTTGTCATCAATTCTTGAATAAAACTTTTTTTTTATCTATCAGGAATAGGGATTGCAATACCGGGATACCGAATACCGGTATTTTGAGCGACTTGTACAATTTTGTAATACCGGTATATTCACAAGTTTAAATACCGGTTTTTTGGTATTTATTAGAAATTTTTTTTTAATTGTCTCCACTGTGCGTTCAGGGATTACCAACATAGCGAACAAGTATACGTTTTTATTTTTATATCTCCCTAACGGGTAAAATTAATTAAACTGAATATAAAGTTGCATCGCACAGTCAAGATAAGTGATAAAATATGTGAATCATCCAAGGAGGCGGGCCAAAACTATCCTATTACAGCTCAGAGCGATACTGCACACGCTCAAGATTCGTAGTCTGATATTCATATCTATGGAAACAAGGTTGTAGTTGTGAAGAAAGTGCGTAATATTTTGATACTTTTTTTATAATTGGTGTTTGTTATTCACACTGTATATGCATATCATACTTTAGGGTTCAAAATATTTTTCAAATTAACTATATATATACTCATAAATAATAACCCAAAATAATGAATAAGAATAATTTTACAGAGAACATAAAAAAATCAGTTAATATTTCGGTTTGGTTTTATTATTCATATGATGAAAAGAATATGGTAGCACAATGTAAAAAATGTTCAAGCGTTATTAAAGTGAATGGAGAAAGTACAGGTGGACTCCATACACATTTGAAAACGAAACATGATACAAATTTGTTAAAAAGGAAAGAATCTAATTGCGCGATGAAGGTTCAAATTTTAGAACGCTTTCTAAGCCATCAGGGATGTTAGATTATTTTGAGAGAAAAAAAAAGATTTGGATCAAATTATTGTACAAAATTGTGTTCCACGCTTAATGACAGTGAAATTGATGCATTATGTTTTTTAAGATCACATTTAAAAATTTGTAATAGCACTACAGACTGAATAGTGATATTTACACGCTTTTTGTGATTTAAATAAATAAGATATTCTTTTACTTTTTTTGTGATTCTTTATATACTGATATAATTTATAAAATACAAATTATTTTTTGTGTGATATTTACACTCTCTAATAAAATTTGCAAATATAAAACAAAGAAACACCTGTGTTTTCTTTCCTTTTCTAAAATTTCTAATACCAGTATTAAAACCGGTATCCCCCGGTATTAAGATCTAAAAAATACCGAATACCGGTATTGAACTTCTGGTCCGATATTGCAATCCCTAATCAAGAATATAAACTCAAATAACACTTATTTTGTAAATCAACCGAGAGAGACGAAGCTGCGATTTCTAGAACAAATCGGGGGGATTTTATTAATAGATTTTTTTAATGAATTCAGTTTATTTGTGATCCTGAATGTGAGAAGTGATTGCATCGAAGATTGCAACATGTAACTAGGTTTTTCCCTCTTAGTCTTTCAACGCCAGAAATGATCCAGAATTTCAGTTTTTGAAATTGAATTCTACCATGTGATCACACACACACAATATCCACAGTTTAGAGTGATTAATTTAGTGATAACAAAACTCTTATTGTTTATATATTTTTAATTATTTATCTCTTAATTAATTGGAATAATATTGCTTCACTTACATGATCGTGGAATATGGATTTATGACTAAGTTCTCCATTTCCTGAATCATTCGAATATCATTTATTTATCAACTAATCACTGTGTAAAATTTTTTCGTTGTCGCAATATTGCTGAGAATGGTTTATGTCAGAGAGGTTAAGTGGAAAACATATTGAAGCCATCCTTGTATGCTTCGTTATCGCCATGTTATGACATATATACATAAGCACTTATTTTCACTTTCCCACTGAATGAAGCATTTATATTCATTCTCAGAATTAAAAAAAAAGAGTTTTTAATCCTTTTTTACTGATAATGCGATGAAGAATATTTAAGATTACCCCAGCTAAAATTTTTCTAAAAATATATATCATAATGGCGAAATTTTGCGTGTAAGC
This sequence comes from Trichonephila inaurata madagascariensis, assembly GCA_019973955.1. Taxonomy (NCBI): domain Eukaryota; kingdom Metazoa; phylum Arthropoda; class Arachnida; order Araneae; family Nephilidae; genus Trichonephila; species Trichonephila inaurata. Next base: position 276,794 of record BMAV01012594.1, read on the forward strand.
ACTTCATATACAGTGCAATTATTATTTCTAGTATTATTTTCAATTTTTAGCTTTCTCACCGTAAAATTCGGCGTATAACGTGCAGCTCTACTTTCAGGCTACAATTTTCAGGTATATTGGCCGTATAACGCGCACCCCCTTTTTTACAAAGAAATGTGAAATGTTAGTTTTCAATACTCTTATATTTTAAAGTAATTTATTCGAGGTATTATCCCAGACTTTTGAAAAATAGTATCCTTATAGAACTACAACTCTTATAGCTCATAAGGCATGTCATTTCTTTTAAATAAACAGTATTTCGATATGTGTAGAAGTAAAAAATATTTTATGCTCATATCTTTTAATATTTTAAAGCTGTCGTTTTTATACCCGGCGGATAACGTGCAGCCTCAAATTTCGATCGTGTGTGTGTGTGTTAAAAATGCGCATTATACGTCGGATTTTATAGGGTAAGTAATGCATAAAAAACCTTAGGATAGTCTGTAATATCTTTAAAGGATAAATGATAAACATTTGCTGAACACCCTTTAAAATTCATAATTTTTACTTCAAAGTGATTTGAATTGTAAAAATGCATTTTGATTTTTTTTAATACTATTACTTTGTTGTTATTTAATAGTTTTAATTTATAGTTGCTAAGCCTTATGTAATATTTTCTTATTCAGTCGAAATATGAACAAAACTCTGGTTTTATTTTTTAAATTTTAAATTTACACCCCCTAAAAAAAACAACAAGATGGCTAATGCCTACTGACCTTGTTATTTTGAACCTCGGTCTACTGACGAAAACCGGCGCTTGAGTTGTACACCTCCCAAACGTTTACACCCAGACAACGGAAGGACATCAAAAGTCTGAAGATGACTCTCTCTTTCAAGGATGTTATAAGCTTCCTACTATAACTATGCTAGTTTTGAACTTGAGATGCAAAAATGAAATATTCACAAATTGTACATGCTCTTAAATTATAATTTTCAACTAAAGTGATTTATTTGTAACAAGTTTTTTTTTTTTAATACTATCGTTTGTTGTTATAAAAATGGACTAAATTTACGATGGTCACATGATAAGGAATATTTTCCTTATTCAATGAAATAACAAATCTGTTTTATTTTTAATTAAATTATTTAAAAATTGATATGGGGAAGAGTTCACTTTTAATTTTGAACAGAAAGTTAAAAAAACGCTTGAGATTATCCCAAACCTTCCAAACTTTTAACATCAGACATTATTAATCATATCGTTGCAAATATGACTTTTTAAGGAGTTTCTGAAACTAAAAGTTAGCAGTGAAACACTGGACTCAAAGTGAAAACGTGTGTTAAACATTTTATATTATAATTATGACTCAATAAATAAACTGATTCTTAACACGCGACTAAGTTTATTTACAAGATCTTTCATGAATTTAAACATTATTTCGTATTAAATTTCTCGTCTTTTCAAAAACATTACAAACGATTTTACAAATCATCGACTCTATATTACTTTTAAACTAATATTTAACATTTTCCTTTCTTTCTCTTATTTTGCCTGGATTTCTCCAGAATTTTAATTCTGTTCATATAGAAAATGTTTTCGTTAAAAATTATTTATTTTAAATTCGGTGTTATAAAAAGTGAAAAGCATATTTCATATGATAAGAAGCAAAGACAAATTTGATTTGTGATACGAATAAAAAATTTTTAAAAAAATTTTACACATATAAGTGTATTAATTCTGCGAGAAAGTCACAAAAGTAATGTGTTAAATTAGCAATCAGCTACTTACTATATTTGTGTACTTGTCACACATTACACATTCAATGTGATTACATACCGGGCGAATTCCACTTAAGTATTTTAATAAAATAAAATGTGATTCTCTATTTCGAAATTTCGTTGCATTTTCTCGTGTTCCTTCGCGGCCACGGTAGCTTAGAGGTCAAGGTCACGAAGTGGTGGCTGCTTGTCATGAGTTCGAGCTTAGTGCTGTGTAGAATTGGCCTGTGCACGTTATATATGTCGCGGTTCAAACTCCTCCCGTTGGTGTGGTGTAGAAAGTAGAATTGGCGCCAGTTCGGGTGTCATCCTCGTCTCTTGACCAAGTTTCATGGCTTGTCCTCTGTTTTTATTATTATTATTGTGCTACGTTAATATATATCTCTCGTATTATATCTATACTCATTTTCAAGAACCCAAAACTATTTTACTGTCCACAGTTAGGATGGATGTTTTTCGGACGAAAAAAAAAAGAAAAAAATTCTTTGAGAACATACATATCTATAATAAAAAAAACTAGAATTGATGTGTTATATTTTAATTAAAACATGTTTCCTTTTTTTATACTTTTTGTAATACTTTAAAATGTTACTTTTTTCCTTAAAATATGCCATTAATTGTAAAATTATTTTTTTTACTCTTTTTTTTGCTACTACGATTTAATAATTTAACCTTTCAATTATCAAATGCATTAGAAAGCACTTTTTTAATAAAAGACATTGTCCTCTGAATGATAAAATAAGAAACTTTTTACATGCAAAAGGCAACAAAATTTGATATTTCAACCATCGTCTTATACTTTTCATTTCATTTATTTCTTCAATATATATTGTGTGCGTAAATAAAATATATATATATTCTTGTTTGGAAACTTTAAGCAAAGGAGAATCAAATTAATAAATAATTTCAACGGTTGAAAATGTTAAACTTGTGCCTGGATATGAAATGAGAACAAGAGATATCAAACACTTAATTTTATTCATACAGTTATAGAAAAAAACATTTTTCCGATACAATTATATTGGCAACCTTGAACAAACTACAGTTCTTCGTTTGTAGTAACAACATAATAGTGAAGCATGAATCATCTACAGACATTTTTTTTTAATCTTTTAGATCTCTGCTCTCAAAAATGTCAATCTGTTCAGCGATTAATGTACTGGTAGTACAGTTTCAGTCGCATTTCAACGATTCAATACTTTTACGTGCCTTTTTCACATGTACCGAATCACGTTTCAGTTAAAGTTTTGTTTTGTATCATATTTACGTAGGAATTTAGAACGTAATTTTTGCTCTACTCTGCTATAGCTTATTTCAGTGATACTTAATCACTGCGCCGCGGCACTTTGGTGTGCCACCAAATTCTCAAAGTGTGCTGCCAGATTTTTTTTAAAATTGTTATTCAGACTCTGAGAAGAAAAAAAAATACTATCCGGAACCTAATCATTCAACCGTTTTATAGAAATAAACCATATAAGCGTATATTCGTGGCATTTTTAACTTATCTTTTCGTGAATGGATATAAAGTCTGTGGATTAACTGTAATCTATTTGTACGATGCATTTGTATATGAATTAACTTCGAAATGTAAGAGGAAACCACTTCCCTCTGTAATAATCATGATTTAATTTCAAAACATTCGGAAGAGTTAATGAATCTCATTTGATTAAAATTAGAGGCCTCATAATAGCCAAAAAGATTTGTACTTTTACAATTTCACGATCATTTCATGTGAATTGAATTTTCAGCATTAACACATTTAAAAAAGAAGAAAAGGTCGAGACTTTTAAATGTAGATGATGAAATGAGAGGTGCCAGTAAGCTTTACGACCAAATATGTTCCAGTCATTATCAAAACCACTGTTGCCTAAATTTTATTAACAGCCCTAGTAATTAATATGTAATTAATTACTCAATAAACATTCTTGTACTCTTGCCGTTCATATTTTTTAACATTGAAATTACTTCATACGCTATTTTACATATAGCTTGTATGCGTACCTTTTTAAACTCTTCTTTATTGTTAGTGCGTGCCGTCAAATTTTGAAATTGTTAAAAGTGTACAGGTACAACAAAAAAAAACACGGTTTAAAACTCACTGACTTATTTGTTCGCATGATTCTTATGGAATAGAAGTTTCTCATAGTTCAGTCGTTATAGAAGTGTAAACTAATTTAATTACTTGTGAAATGAAATGATAAAACTGTGAATCAGGCTTAACTGGATTTTGTAATATTTTGTGAATTCACAATACGTAAAATATTCTTAAGAATATCAAATATAGCCTTCAATTGTATTATTATTTACGCTCATTCATTTGATATGAAAAGTTGACTGATTTATGTTCATAAAGCAACACTAAAAATTGAGTTAGAAAAATTATTTGAAAATATTAATTATTTAGCTACTAATTCATAAAATTGAAATCGAAATTTAAAAAAATCGTAATTTACCAACGAAGCAAAATATAAGCACGCATGCACACGCGGAATGAAATACTTACATATTTCGCGGAACCAAATCAAATTTCTGCCCAGAATATCATATAATTGTTTTTAAAACAACGTACTAAAGCACTCACATTTCTTTGGTATAACGCAATCAATACCGCCAGTTGTGAATGATAAGTTGAAATCTGATGGTGTTCCCAATTCTGAATTTCCCCAATTTAATTCAATTGTCACGCTGCACTTATTGAGTGAGTTTCTGAGTTTTATCTTATAAAAAATATATTGATCGAATTGCAAATTTCGAAACAATTCAGGTAACTACTTTAAGAAAGAAAATTGAAAAGACTTGCCATATCCGCGATATTTTAAGCATCGATTAATATTTCGCTTGACTCCTCAACCTAATTGGAAACAATAATGAAAAAGGAAAATCTAGAACAGGGTCGGTAACCTATGTATAATGAATGTTACTAAATGGGTGCCACTGCAGTGTACTCGTAGTGGTACCTGCGCTCTACAAATTTATCAATTTTGAGTGGATGGAAGATGATATAGTTTACATGGACTCATGTTACAAACATCTTCAAAATTATGATACTGCGGAATTATGAAAAAATACGAAAGATAAATTTCGCTATTTTGTAAATTATAAAATGTCATTGCTGGAGAAATTTAATTGTTTGAGAAAAGTGAAAACTGTATGTACCCTGCTTTTCACTTTGGGTTCTACATATCTAAGATAAAAGTTTTTCCTTATACAAAAGATACTTGAGTCCGTAAAAGAAATTACAACCGAATGCTAAGAATCGTACAAATTGAAAGTCACACACATTATTATACCCCCTGGCTTCAATGATATGAAAGTAGATGGTGCAAGAACCAGGTTCGCACATTTATCTTTTTATTTTACTTCAATGAAGGGAAATACTTGTATTTTATGTTGTTCGTTTCTTAATTTAATAAATTTGTTTAAAATGCAAGGCGTTAACAACTTTATTTTTTTACTTGTCTGGCGAAATGGTTACATTTTTTGCTTATTTCATGTTAAGAAATATGTTTAAATGATGTACGTACTAAAGGATGTATAAATCCAAAATCTATATTTTTGGCCTCGGCCTTCCTGCCTGCATTATTGCGGGAATCGTTTTGTTTCAAAAATGTCCTACTGTGTGGCACGCTGCATCATATTGGCAGATTGGTGTGGTGCACCACAGCTAAAAGGTTGTCGATCCCTGATCTAGAACAATTGACATTAAAATGAATAGCACCCCTTCAAGTGCATTTTTTCTAATTTCCTGCTATTTTCATGAATGCTACGCCTAAATGTGCATATCTTTTATTCACCCCACCCCCAAAATAAACATGGTGGCCTCGGTTGCATAGTGGTTATATTCACGAGCTCGTGATCGTGGTGTCATGATTTCGAGCCTACTGCCTATGAAGACCCGCCGTGTAGAGGAGACCAATACACGTTAAATCTGTCGAGGCTCACTAGGGTTTTTCCGTGTGAAACCATACATTTCAGCTACTTTGTATTGCCGGAAATAATACTTCATTCGAGGGAAGGACATAGAGCTGAAATAATCGGAGGTAGCTAATTTTGACTTGATTGTGGATTTCGACTCCGATAGAAAATTTAGCTGGCCTCACTGTTGCAATTTTTCGATCGTTTCTCCCCGAATTTCTTGGTAAAAGAAATGTCCGTTTTAGCTCCCAACCGTGGGGTAAGAGTATAAGCATTAAGAGAGCCCACACGCCCGCACTAAGGGTTATGGCGGTGAATTCCCCTGCAGCTTGTCGTTGGAAAGAATAAATAAATGAAATGCTAATCAGTTCCTGTCTGTCTGTCGAGCATCCGTCTATTAACTAAAAGTATTTAGTTTTTAAAGGAACCTCATTATTGTCTACCAGCTCAACTATTTTGATGAAGTTCTGATATCTTGATTTACATGGACAATGTAGGTACTTATTCATTAAACTTTTAATTATTTATTTAATTTTTTTTCAATACTTGTCTTTATTATAAACTATTTAATTGAACCAGAAATTTGAAGAAGGAAATAAACCCCTAAACTGTTTGGGGGTAGAAAATTTTTAAAAAATCTCGCAAACTTTTCTTATTTATTATTTTTTCAGCCATACTTTTGTGTCTTTTACAAAAATATAGTAATTTCATAAATAAGAAATCAGTTGCACAAATAAAGTCTCTTAAATACAAGAGCTACTATTTTTAACATATGTCAAACAGCAAATAAATTTTCAAGTATTTATGTTAATATTTATCTTTTAGTAACAACATTATAAAAATAACTGATTCAAAATTTATTAAAAAAATAACTGAAAAACGATCCTCAAACATGAAATTGCGAGAGGCTTTGAAAACAATTCCTCAAACATCAGCTGAAATTAATAGAACATTTTTCTGCCGCAGGGTAATTCATAACACAGTTTAGAACTAAACTAAGAGATAAAAGCACACAAATGACTTATGTTTGTTCAAATCACACTTTAAAAATTAATAATTAATGCTTCAAAAATTTTTTCAGAAGTATATGTTATCTGACTTATGTGATTTTGCAGTAAATGAGAAGAGTTTTGGTGAGGATATGTTTGTCAGATTAAATGTTATCTGGTTTCAGCTTTTTATGATTTAAAAAAAAAATATATGATGCGTGTTTCACCTTAATAACCTTTTTCCAAACGTTCTCTTGTGGGGTTTCGAGGTTGTATACCGCATATAGCCTTGACCCTGCGTACAGAGGCTCAACCAGAATTTTAAAAGTTCTAGCAAATTGGAAGTCGGTTTTATCCATGTTTTACGAAAATGAAGCGTATGTAAATTCTATGAAAAATACGCTGATAATTATTTTGTCGGTTGAAACTCTGAAAATAATTTGAATTTCTTTAAAATCATAGTTGAAAGCCTTTGTACAGAGGTCTGAGCTTATATACAGGCAAAATATTAACATGAATAGAAGTTATTTTTTAAAAGGAACATTTGAAAAAAGGTTATTCTAAGGTAATTTTTGCCAAAAAAATATTGTGTTTAAATACTTTTGTCATAATGTCCTTAAACAATTTTTATATATTTTATTCTAATCTAAGTGACACTAAATATCATAAATATTATCCATTTACACACTTTTGCAAAATCACGGTTCCGAACGTAGTCGGATACCTTAAGCTGAATGTATAATTGAGTATAAATTTTGGAACTTATATATATTCTTATTTTATATAATTTTTATTGATGTCAATTAAAAATAACATGTTTTTAAAATTTTCGAAATTTTGATGTGTTTCGGGAATTTCGGGAATGACTATTACGTTCTCGGGAATGGGAAAAACCGGGAAATCAGAAACCCTAGGCTCAATGTCCTTTGTTTGGTGTGGTAGTTAGGAGAGGAAGACGCCAACTCAGGTGCTTTCCCTCATTCAATCGAGGTTAAAAGTTTCGAGGTCCGTCGCCAGTATTCCCCGTGTTGCTTTTAAGCGAAGTTAACATAACTCCTATCTCCTCCAAAATGAACACGAAATTCAATAAAGTTCCAGCCAATAAATAATATTTTTTCCATACTTTGCCGCGCGTATCAAACGGCAAGCGTACCTTAACTGCAAATTCGACTTTTTAACCTTAGGACGCAGACCGCGTGATCCCAGCTTAAGAGATGTCCAACTTCCACGCATTATATATCAGTTTGAGGATGATACTTTTCGCCGACGTATCCTGTATTGACGCAAAACTGCATCATTGCACGCATCGGTATTACCTTCGGCGAGGAAGCGTTATTCGTACCATTTGTAATGACGAAAGACTTTACGAAGAATCGTAAGGTTACGCGCATTCCTCAAAAGTGGTTACTGAAAAAAGTAAAGTTTGTACTTAAAAGAAAGTTCAGTAAAAATGTTAAACACAACGGTGGCATTTCTGAGTTAAATAAAAAGTGTATTAACTTTACCTTGCATTATTTTATTAAATCAAGAAAACAGAATATCGTTGCCAGCTATGTATATAATTTTGATTTCAGATGAATTTTTCTGGTTGGTTTTTACCAAAAATAATTTGAAGGCAATACAGTTTTAATTTTCAAAATTCATGCCCTTTGCTACTTAGGTGAGTATCTTAGAATTTTATAAAACTTAAATTGTGTAAACTATCCTGATAAAAATTGAAATTTTAAAGTAATTTTTCTCTTTTTTTTAACTGACATCTCTCCGATTCTACGAATTTAACTAGGGTGTTGCAATAACGTAGATTATTGTTTCTGTATTTTGAAATTGTTCAAAATGATCAAATGGTTCTTCTATAACACAAAAGCTGAAACGAAAAAAATTACAAAATCTATTGAAAAGTTAGAACTTTACTTCTATAATTTCTGTCAAATGACATCTTATTCTGATACAAACTATACAATTTGTCTTTAGGGGTTTCGCAATTTTGTCCGACGCCACCATGTACATTAATTTTGGTGTATGGGGATACTAAAGAAAATTCTCCATTAGGCTCCATAAAAAACATTGCACAGAAACCATAACAATAATAAATGCTGAACGGTATAACTATCTCTGTATCCATACTGAAATATAACACAGCCTATAACATAAATATTAAAGTATAGATCAGACTAGAAATACTTAAGGTTTGGAACTTAACTAATAAAATTTATTTAAATACAAGTAATATTGTCCAAAAAAAACCCAAAACTTATAGCACACAAAAATTATTTACCTTTAATCTCATCCCATATATTAAAACAGATTTAGTCTCAGTGCAAAATGTATGTAGTTATTTTCTTTCCATCATTTCATTTTCTCTGAAATGAAAAAAGAACGATACAAATGTTATCAAATTATCGCTTGCACATTCATTCGATAGTATTTATAAAAATATATATACATCTTTCCTATTATACCTTAAAACCGAACAATTTCTTAACTAAAAAAGCCGGATAAAATCACAAGCCTTTAAAATAACTCTGTTTTAAACTTATACATAGTATTTACTTTATGCTAAGAAAATTCGAAAATATTATTTTTTTTTTTATAATGAGAGAAAATTCTTATTTCAACTTCATTCATCCACATCCTCACCAGATACAACCACAATTAAAAAAAAAATAAAAATCTCCCCTTGAAAGTATTAATAAAATAACGAAATTTTAAAGATGAAAAAAAAAATAGTAAAAATAAAGGTTTTTTATTAATTTTACAAATGGATTTATTATGTTATTTTTCTATTTTTTTTTTATTTGAGGTTTTTACGTAATAAAAGAATAATTTTTTTTAAAAAATACTTTATATGCTTTAAAGCCCAAAACTATCCAAAAGCAGCCAACCCTCCTACTGAACCACCATTTAAAAATTTGTAACTTTCTTTTGGGGAAGGGAGCTTTTAATTTCTACATCGTGTTGAGCGTGTGACTGAGCAAAGCATTTCTATTTCCTTGAATCTTTTAAAAGAACAATTTATGTCATGCCACATTAAAATATTGTTGTTTTTGGTGTGCTGTGTGAATGTCTTTCATCAGTTTAAAGTAAAAATTATCTTTCTTATTTTACTCTTCTCGGAAAGTAAAGCAGATGAATTGGTTCTGAGAGCTAAATGTCGCTTAAGCATCTTCATTCATATTCTAAAATTTAACTTTTTTTTATGAAAAACAACATTTTTCTCCATAAAAATTAATCTTGTCTTCTAAAATTAAAGTTATTTATATGCCAAGTCATGGGCATTAAGTGATTAAATGTATTGCTCTAAAGAATTATAAGCTACTCGTAGCTGAGGTATAATTTTTAAGAATATTCTCAAATTTTACGCAGTTTTAAATAAGATTTAGTAATAATTATATAAATTCGATTTTTACATGATGTTAAATAAGGTTATTTTATTTTTTTATATTTATTCAATATATTTCGAATAAAATAATACAGATTTAAAATAAAGAAATAAGCAATTTAATGATTATTTAAGAATAATCTAAACGTTGGAACCCCGTTTTACCTGAATCTTATCAAAGAATTATATTTCTCTTACATAAAAAAAGGTTTTTGTGATGTTATAATGAATTTATTTATACATAAGGTATATAGTTCGTTAATATGGGTCGTAAGAAGTTGAATTTAACTGAAGAGGAGCACCAAGCACGATTTGCCTAGATGGGCTTTCCCCCACTTTCCAGCGCTTTCTCGAAAAATCCACTTGAGTCTTAGATTATGATGTAATAGATTCCTCGGGTAACTTCCAGAAGCATCCATGTAATCGCCAAGTTGCCAAAAATGATACCAACTTGGCTGTATCACCAATATTTCGCCAAGTTTCCATTGAAAAGCCATTAAAATCTAGGGACGATACTGCTTGCGAATATTGCAATTTTTATCATAAAATAAATACAACAGAAAATAATATAAACGCATTAAACATCAGATCAGGGGCGTAGCTACCGCCGTATCTGTGATACGAGGCCCCCAAGCTACAGGGACTCTAACAAGTGTAATATTTTGACACTTTCAAATAAGTTTTATCACTGCGATCATTTTTATTATTTTTTTTTCGAGGAACACCCCCTAAAAATTTTTGATGCAGGTTCCACTCAGGATCAGTTACGCTAATGATCCAGGTATAAATTATTTAGACTATTTTAGGTAAAACAATAATTACACGAAAAGATAAAACATTAATTGCACAAAATATGCTCTCTATATATATATGCATATAAAAGGTTTGAAAATGGAGTATGAACAGTTCTATAATTTTTCAATGGGGGTTGGTACATAATAATAATTTTAATAATAAATTTAATAATATTTAAAAATTTTTTTTTTTAAAATTTAAAAAAAACCGGAAAAAATTTTTTAAAGGGTTTTAAATAAAATTTTTTTTTTTTTTTTTTTTTGGGGGGGGAAAAAAAAAAATTTTTTTTTTTTTGGGGGGAAAAAAAATTTTTTTGGGGGGAAAAAAAAATTTTCCCCTTTTTTTGGGGGTTTTTTTTTTTTTTTGGGGGGGAAAAGGGGGGGGGGGTTTTTATTTTTTAAAAAAAAAAAAAATGGGGGTTTTTTTTTTGGGGGGGGTTTTAAATTTTTGGGTTTTTTTTTAAAATTTTTTTTTGGGGTTTTTTTTTTTAAAAGGGGGGGTTTTTTGGGGTTTAAAAAAAAAGGTTAAACCCAAAACCCTTTTTTTTTTTTTAAAAAAAAAAAAAAAAAAAAATTTGGGGAATGTTGTGTTACAAGTGCTATACCTCTTTAGTCTTCTTACGTGATCTGATTCATGAAAATTTCATTGTGAAAATAAAACTTATTATACAGATTGAAAATAGACCTTTTTTAGTGTCAGAATTAATCGAATTAAAACTAAAGGATGCCGAAAAATAGATCTGGCTAAATTTTAACTAACGAATGAGTTACTCAGTACTAAAGGGGAGTTAACAACTCTTGTAAAGTATTATTGAAGGCACAAAAAATATTTTATCTAAAAATGTATTGAAAAATATAAAATTAACTAATTTCACCATCTTAAGAAGCTGTCGAGCTTGGGTATTAATTTTATTATCAGTTTTTAATATTAATGAACATCGACTTTTTTTTTCTAAGTTTTAATTCAATTTTAAATATTATAAAAGTAAGGCGAAATGTTATTAACAGCTTTTGCTTTCAATTTTTAAATGGGAGAAATCTTTTTAAAAGATATGTGTGAATTACACAGATTATCAGAAATTCAATTAGCAAGCATTTTCAGTGATAAAAAAAAAGTATTTATTTGAGAAATTCCTGATGAATATTTCAAAATTTGAAGATTTATTTGCTTTAAGTACGATATTTTCTCATACATAAATCAATATAAAAGAAATTACCTTAGAAATTAGTTATGAAAATTAGGTGTGGCTTATATAACTAACGTATAAATTGTCATAATCTTTCCATTTTCACATTTATTATCATTAGTATTTTAGTAGTGGTGATGATATTTGCTAGAAAGAGGAATCAGATGAAAATGATATTGATTTTGCAAGTTTTTGACAATTCAATGAACCATAAAGACATACTATTGTTTTTATTCATTCTTTTAGTTTTTTATTTAAGTTTTAGATATTTTCCAAAAATTTACATTAAATTGTAAGGTACGTTCACACACACAGAACAAATAAAGGTACCAAAAAATACGATGATTAAAATATTACTATTTGAAATTTTCATCTTAAATCGTTGAAATATTTTTGAACATTTGGTATTAAAACATTTAGAAGAAAAGGAAAATAAAGGGAAAAAAAAAATTTTTTCATGAAATAAACGAAAGTCTTTTATTCCTTTTTCATTCCCTTTTTTAAATGAATATTATAAAAATGAAAAAAAACTTTTTTCGAAAAAGACATCACTGCAATGCATCAGGGGAAATGCCACGCGCCTTTACGGATTGCCACATCTTACATCATGAGTTGCAACAATAAATCAGTGTTTTTCTAAGTAGGGAAAGTTTTAACCAGTATGTAAAAGCATACACAAAATGAAAGATAACTACACACATACAGTGAAAATCGTTTAACACGTAATTGAGGGGACTGAAATAATTTTTCGTGTTAAAGAATATTGCAAAAAACTATTCAACAAAATTAAGTTTACTAGAGAACATTTTACGAACATAGACATGTTTTTATGCATGTATTTAATAAAAATCAATTAAACAAAAACGTTCACAAGCCTTAATGAAATTTAATTCAAAATTTTCAAGTTGTTTTCAATTGAGTTTTTGGAAAGTAATCTAGTATTTTCCGTATTTTGTGCATTTCCAAAAAGGAAATCTTTTCATGTTAAGCGATTTTCGTTTCGTGTTAAGAAAAAATGCTTGAAAATACATAGTAGTTTGTCGAGACCGTTGTATTATTTCGTGTTAACCGATATTTCGTAAAACGTATTTCACTGTATATTCTTTATTCAATAACAAAATTTTAATATAAAGAGTCGCGTATTTCTTCTTTTGAAATTATAGAATGTATTTAAACATAATTTAATACATTTTTTTTATTTTAATTTCAAACATTTCTTGTTTTATAATGTTTTTAAAATTTTGGTCAATTTCTTTCAGTGATAATTGCTAAACGCACATCATTCGATTAATTAAGCAAAAATTTTCATTAACGCAGGACTTCAAAATCATTTTTAGCAGTAGAAAGCCGGCGAAATTTATTTCAGCCGAACGAACCCAAACATGAAAACATGTGCTTCGGCAAATCTAACGTAAAGCAATCTCTCTCTCTCATAACACACAGAAACCCGCAAGAGTTCAGGGGAAAAAATGACGTAATCACTGCACGGGTGACGTTTGCCTGGAATAACTAATCGAAAATGGGAAAAGGCTATATAACTGTACGGAGTGTCATGCGCGGCTTAGTTTTAATTTAAACTCTCTTTTGGTGGTACGCATTATTCACTTTTTCGAAGACGCTTACATGTCCTCTGCAGAAAATATTCTTTTCCAACCCTGTGTGGATGCAATAAATAACGACAGTAGTGAATATGTAAGTAAGGTATCTTCATTTTTTTTTATTACTGAATTATTACAATTACTAGTGTACGTATTATTTTGTAATTAAATTTCTTTTTAAAAATATTTGACGTTATTACAAGTTCATTATCAGAGGTTTGGTTTATAAATTGTGAAAAGTAACTGTTTAAGACAGTTATTAACTACTCTGTTTTATTTATTTCATGTTTTGTTACTTTAGCAGAGAACAAATTATTTGAAATGTGTGAAATAATTCTCTTGAAAAACTGTGTTTAAAGTAGTTCCTATTGTGTGTTTATATGTACTAGACACTTTTACTCATTTTTTTTTCAATATATAAAAATATACTCATTTTAAAGTAGCTAATGTAGAGTGAAAAATTCTTTAAAAGTTGGTAAATTGTCGAATCACGCTTCTCCGCCAAATTTAGACAAATTATATTTGGCACGTTTTTGTCAAAAACGACTTCTCCTTCACTGGAGAACAAATTCAGAAGGGTTACCAGATTTAGCGCATTTATCGATTTGGCGAGAAAACACTTGGCGCGAGAAGCGGCCGATTCGACAAATCAACCAAAAATTTGCATCAACCGCGTTGTGTTTTGATAGAGAAGAGAGAGAGCGTTCTCTTTATAATTTTCTGTAAATTTTAATAATAAAGAAACGATATTTTCCGGGTTTCCTCTGGGAAAAAGAACAATTTTATGGTGAAAGAGCTCCATCATAAAAATGCATTTTATCGTATTTAGAAAGTTCCTGCTTTCATTTTAAAAGCGTAAGAAACATTTCAGAGATTTCACGTTTTTTGACAAAATCTTTCAAACTATATCGGATTAATTATTATGAGAATATTCAGTAGTCAATTTGCCCGTTTAGAAGAAAAAAAGCAAAAAAAAAAGTTATTTTGAAGATTTAAAAAAAATAAATCCTTTCACCGTATTGATAAAAGATTAATTATATTAAATGCTATTGTTGCACATCCCACTTCTTCTCCTTCCTCACTTCTGATATGTTGAATCCGCGTTTATTTTATATGCTATTGAATACTGGCAGGATGATATTTCTCAAATGTGCTCTCCACAAACTATCTTTACATGTATACCTTAACAACATATCTTAATCATCTCTTGGCTTCCACATTGTTAAAGGAACTGAAATTCTTAATTCGAATAGTAAGTCCAGGAAACGATGGAATAAAATAACCATTTCAGTAATTACAGTCCTACTAGAAGAAAATTCGTCTGGCTGCTATGCCCCGACTCCTGCGACCTTCGGTGTCCTGGTAGTTACTTTAAAATACCATTTTTGTGTTTATAGAATAATTAGTACAACTTTTTTCCTATTAAATATAGTATAAAAAAACAATTACTCAACTTCGCAATTTTTCGTATTTTTTCTAGTGTGGTTTACTGTCTAAAGAAACTTTTTAGTTATCTAATAACAAACTACCTCTTTTTTTAAATTTAAAATAGAGATATTACATCAGTTTTTTCAGGAAGGGTTAAATGTTTAAACCCCTTCCCACTCTCATCTATTGCAAAGTGACTTAACCATACCATAAAAATAATGCAAACATTTAGTATTGGAAAGAAAAATTAAGTTTTCTTTTAAATAAATGATGATCATTTTACCACCAAAATTTTCGATGCAATTAAAAGTATTCCACTTTTTCCTAATTGATTACTTTTGTTTCTTTGAGTCTCGACACATTTAACGTGCATCATAATCTCTACACGGCGGGGCTTGAGTGACACTAGTTTCGAACCTGCGGCTGGACAACGCCAGCTACGAGTTCGGGATCATGATTCATTCGGCTACCTATTTTAATAGAGACATTTTACTGTCTCATTGGAAGAAATTATTATTTATTAATTATTACTTACATTGTAATTATGATTAAATATTACATATATATATGTTGTATTTAGTTCGTAATGGATTATATACCAAACCAACAAACGTTGTGTTGATGTTGGTTCGTTAGCTAGTAATGACTAAGAGCTAACAAACAAAACTGTTTATTCTAACAGTAACAAAGAAAACGGGACCACATAATTGCTCACAAATACTATTCTAAGTTAAATATTTAAACGCGCATTGTTGCCAAGTGGATAAAGTTCGTCGTTTCCGTGTCCGTTCTGTCTCTGGCGATCGCCCCCCGGGCCCTTCAGTTACGTTAGGACCCTGAAGGTCCTCCCCCTCATGGAGGGGTTCACTCAACACACCCCGCACAAATATAAATATATATATATATATATATATATATAATTAAAATTCCCTTTTTAGTATTTTTTTTTTTTTTTAATCTTTGTACTAATATTTAAAATAACTTTAATTCTTTTGGTCTAAAAATCTTGCAATCAACAATGGCTAGCCCGAAACCTCCCCCGCCCTTATACCCAAATAGTCAGAACAACTTTACGTAATAATCACGCGTTTACACTGCTGGTATAAAAGAAAAAAATCTTGTGAATCGCTTTTTTTGTCTGCTTGCCTTCATCATGTAAGAATGTAAAAAACTGCAGCTTTTTTATTTGTGTTGTGTCCGTCAAGATTTTGTTCTGTTATATTTGGCTTTACAAAAATAGATGAAATAAAAAGGGTTGACCATTTGCTATGGTGCTTCAAAAAAAAAAGATGCCAATTCTGAAGATTTCTTCAACAAACCAAACCCGGGCCAACGCTACAAATACAACATATATACGTAATAACCTCTGCCCCTTTTTTAATTAACTTTTTCAATTCCTACTATTAGCTCACACTTTTATATTTATTTATTTATCTTGGTGGAATTTTCAATATTTAAAAAACATTTTAAAGCGCCGTTTTAGCTGAAATTTTTTTATACAGGATTATTTTGGGTGACAATTAATATAATAAAATAAATGATTAAAACTAATTATTTAAAAATTAAAATACACACAACCACGTTGGCATCATTTTTTTGGGGACTTATGTCAAAACGAAAAGTTTTTTCTCACGTGTTAAAGTATTCAGTTGAACTGTTTATATACACGATGTTTTGAAGTCAATACGATACTTTTTAAAGCCACTTAATGTTTGGATTCTGTCATATGTATACAAATTTTTATTAAATTTTAACTATTTTAAAAAAAAAGTAGCTAAAATAAAAATTTTTTTTTGTTTATCTAATAGGGATTGACTTAATTTTTTTTTATATTACTTGTTTTTAATAATTTTTAAATAAGCTTTTAATTTTTAGGTTCAAGACTAACGCCCTACACTTAATCGTAATCAACTAATATTATTACATCAGAAATCTCTTTCCCGCCCATTTTAACCAATCAGAGTTCTTGTTACAAAGTAGTCGCGCGATCTTCACCATCCGCCTCGACGTGAAAATGTAGAAATAGCGGCAGCTCTTTTTATCTTTGTGTGCATTGCTTTTTTTTGCAAAATATCCGACACGTTCAGCCCTGATTTTAAAAAAACATAAATGGGTAATTTTCATGATATTTAGTGTCACAGATTAGAATACATGTATAAAATTGTTTTAAGGACATTTTGATAAAAAAAGTTTATTTAAATACAATATTTTGGCAAAAAGTTTACTTAGAATAACCCTTTTTCAAAATGTTCTCCTCTTATAAAAAATGCTTTAATAATATTTTGCTTATATAAAGTAAAGACTTTTCCAGAGAGTGAACTATTTTTTTTAAAAAAAATTCACATTATTTTCAAAGTTACAGCCAATTGAAATAATTATCAGCGTCTTTTTTTCTTAAAATTTCTTCCCTCTGTTGTTGTAAAACATTGATAAACCCACTTCTAAGTTATATATTTCAAAATTTGTAGTTGAGCCTCTGTATAGAGGTCTGAGCTGTATACAGACAAAATATTATTATAATAGAAGCATTGTTCACAAAATGAGAATATTTTGAAAATGGGTCATTCTATGTTCGTTTTCGTGTCAAACTATTGTATTTAAATAATTTTTTTTAATAATATTCTTAAAACAATTTTATATACATTTTCTAATCTACGTGACACTAATATCATAAATATTATCCATTTATACGCTTTTGCAAAATCATGTTTCCGAACGTAGTCGGATACCTTAAGGGGGTCACTTCACGAAAATCGAATTAAAAATCGATTTTTCAATTTTGATTGAAAAATAAAATACCACTCTTTTTCTTCCTAATGAAATTTTAAAATTTTTTGCTCTAGCTGAATTAGAAGTTTTTTTAATATTTTTTAAAAGTTGTTTACATTTGTAAAACCCCTCAAACAGCTGACTGCCACGCCCCTTTCAAATCAAAACAAAAGACACATGCTACTTTTCAGCCTTATCAAATATTTTTAAATTGATCAAAAGAATTCTTTTTGATCAGCAGCTTATTCAGGAAAGAAAGTGAAGTGAATAGTTGTAGCTGTTTATTTGTGGAGTTTTGCACATGCTGTTTTTACGCGGTTAAATATAACGAATTTTTGCTGTTGTGCAGAATCGGTTTTTATCAAAATGATTTTATAAATATCCTTAGTTTAATAATAAAACACTTAAAACGAAAGTTTGGAAAAGTAGGTAAGAAAACCGAAACTTTCGAGGAATTAAATGTTGCATAACAAGACAATTCCAACATAAATAATTCAAATTTGAAAGTAAAGTTAGGTAAGTTTAAAAAAAGGGGTATGTTTCTTTTTAAATTCATTTGAATGTTTTGTGAAATGACTGACATTGTACTGTTTTCGTGCTTTCAAACAACATTAATTACATAAATAAAATGTAAAAACAAGAGATTCACATAATTTTGGTTGCCAAATCCAGGATTTGGCTACAAAAGTTAATATGTTTTGATTTTTGTGGTGTTATTAAAACATTTCCTAATACAAAAGTTTACTAAAAGTAGTAGTTAATAAAAAAGATACAAATTACATGAGTGAACACTAGGCTTTTATATTTTATGAGGTATATTAAAAGAAGCAGTTGCGAAAATTTTTTTGCGGAGTTATGAATTTGTCCCCTCCCCCAAAAAGCGGTTTTGGAGTCCATGCATAAATTAAATAACGCAACATAGAAAGTAGCCAAAGCGTCTATGACGTTAGCTGCTGCCGAAACAATAATGCAGTAATAAATAAATGGAGGTCCAAATGTACCGGTGGTACGATGGTACCCGGCAAAAAAAGGGGGCCCTACTTCTGTAAATGGTATTGTTACGGCAGTTAGTGTGGACACTGTGAAATGTAGCTAAAATATTATCGAGGAAATGCTCATGAATTTTAACGACAATGTACATTGCAATGAGTGTTCAGAAATTACGTTGGAAATAATACGGAATGGAAGTTGAAGGTGCACTTTGTATCTTCCATCGCTCAAAAGGCATTGCACAATTTACGATATACACAATACTTGAACTATATGGAACTCTAAAGCATGCAAAGCAGTTTTAGAATCTAAACTTTAAAGAGATGTTAACATTAAAAAATTAGAATGTGTTGGTCATGTTGTGTGTGAGAAAAGGCTGGGACACAACTCAGGGTATTAAAATTAAAAGGCAAAGAGCTCGAGGACAAAAAAACTCTAGGATGGCGTAATAGATTGACAGATGCAGAAATAGAAATTGCAAAAGATACTACATTTTGGCTATTCAAATCAACTCAGTTAACTTGTCAGCCATAAGGCAAGCTATTAAGGCTATATTTTTGATAAAATCTCCCCCGATTTGAATCACGACACGGTTTTTTGCCCCATGGAGGTGACTTGTGGTGTAGATATAACACATATAAGCGTAAACACACTATAGATATGGTTTGTTTATGCTTATATGTGTAACCACATATAAGCATAAACACACTTACCTATTGCAATTAGGAATTGCATAAAAAAAGTATTTAGAGGTCTCTAGTCTTGCACTTTTATCTAGATGCTTGTTTGATAAAACTCAAAATTTTAGTGAAAGCGTAAATAGTATTTGGTCTATAATTCCAAAAACTGTATATGTGAACTTTAAAAACTGGAGTACATGAGGCAATGTCTTTATAGAATCAAAGTGTTATTACTAAATTAAAAGTTTTAGATGTATTAAGCATTCAACTCCTGGATTTTACAAATGTCGAGCGTTGCAAGATGTAGATCATGCGTGCATTAAGAAAGCAAAATAACCAGTTTTACAATGAACCAAAGAAGCTAGAATTAAAAACAAACAATTAAAATGTAGACAAGAAGATAATCTTGCAGATGATACCAGCAATTCAAGTTATAGTTCTGGTATGCATTAGTTAATAGTAAGTTTTTACTTTAAATCTCTATTTCTCAAAACTGTAAATTTCGACACAAAAGGAACATTTTTGAAAAAACTACTTATTTTATAGCCTTGAAACTTTTCACATGTATTAACACTATACAAATAAATATTTTAATGAGAGATTTTGTCAAAATTTTATTCAAAATTATTTATGGATTAAAATGTACTAATTCTTTTCACCGTTTTAAAAATTTTGACGTGTTACTCCACATATGAATTTTTAAAAAAAAAACTAATCAAAATTTTGAAAAATGCTCTCATTAAATTAATAAAAACAATACAATGAATGCACAAAAAAAAATTCATGACTGTATAACCAGCCAATTTTTTAAAAATGTTCCTTAAAATTGGTCATTTTTAACATTACGGAGATAGGGAAAATGCTGCGTGAAGTGACCCCCTTTTAAACAACATATTTATTGAAGACGATGCAAAAAGATGAAAAATTTTACAGTGACGTTTTAAAAACGAAAAACAGTTGAATACACTCTAACTAATACACCTTGCTCAAAAACACTTGAGTACAGTATGGAGTCAGCTACTTGCAGAGAAACACCCAACTGCTACTGACTACACAACAGTAGCGATCAGTATTTATACATTAATACAATTAGCATATTGTATTACTTCCACAACAAGCGATACAAACTATTAAGAAACTCCCGAGTGGCCAGATAGAACCGTGACGTCACAAGCGGCGACCGGATCTTTAATGCACAGCTGCCATCAGCAAAAGCTGTTTCTCAACTCCACTCGTTTTTCGGGTTTGTTTACATTTCGTTAATGGCGGCACATTTTGAAACGCCCACATCGCTTGCCGTTCAAGTAATACTATATTCTTGGATTAATGACAACGTTGAGATGTCATGCAAGTTATCCACAACTTGTCAAACTATGCTTAGAATTAAGCCATGGCATACAACATATACCGTAATGTTAAATGTACGTATTGAATCCCTTCACGTATTCAAAAGAGAAATAGAGTATTCATTGAATGTTTTGAAATTTTTAAAAACACTATATTGTTAACAAATGTATAAGTTATAATGTTCCAAATTTCCATGAAATTTGAGGTATTTTTCTGTCTGAAAATATGCTTCGCGTTTAGTTCATGCTCTCGTACTTTTGCCGAAAACAGCCTTAAGGTATCCGACTACGTTCGGAACCGTGATTTTAAAAAAGCGCATAAATGGATAATATTCATGATATTTAATGTCACTTAGATTAGAATACACGTATAAAACTGTTTTATAAGGACATTTTGACAAAAAGTTATTTAAATACTATTTCAGGCAAAATTAACTTAGAATAATCTTTTCAAATGTTCTCATTTTGTGAAAAATGCTTCTATTATAATAATATTTTGCCTGTATATAGCTCAGACCTCTCTACAGAGACTCAACTAGAATTTTTGAAAAAATTTACATTATTTTCGAGTTACCACCCATTTAAAAATTATTGGCGTTTTTTTCTTAAAATTGCTCCCTCTGTTGTCGTAAAATATGGATAAAAACCCACTTCTAAGTTATATATTTCAAAATTCTAGTTGAGCCTCTGTACCAGAGGTCTGAGCTATATACAAGCAAAATAGTATTATAATAGAAGCATTTTTTTACAAAAGGAGAACATTTGGAAAAAAAGATTATTCTAAGTTAATTTTGCCGAAATATTTATTTAAATAATTTTTGTCAAAATCTCCTTAAAACAATTTTATACTTGTATTCTAATCTAAGTGACACTAAATAACATGAATATTAGCCATTTATATGCTTTTGCAAAATCACGATTCCGAACGTAGTCGGATACCTTAAGAGGTTATATTTCTCGTGACTAAACGGCTGTTATCTTTAACTAAGGATAATTTCGAATCTTCTTAGAAATATTAAGGACGTTAAGAATTTTTCTCTCTATAAATATATGTCTAATATATTTATAGTTCTTCTAATATATTTATCTTCATGAAATATTCCAAAAAGGAAATTAACATTGCCAATTACCACTATAATAGCCCTTAAAGTATATTTACCTTATTATCAACAGCATCTGCGATGGTTTTTATTTCCATTATTTGATCTGTAAATTTAAAAGCCTTAATTAAATACTTATATGCTTACATATAAAATTTATTTTATTCAGAGTTACATTAAATATTTTTAATAGATTTTTTTGCATAAATATATCTGATTTCTTTAAAAAATGTAATATCTTCGAAAAAATTAAATTGTTAGAAAACATATAGATTAATTTGAAAACAATATTCAACCTTTCTTTCATTCTACATAAAGCTCATTTCATTTTTTGGAACGTATATACGATTTCGATAAAAATTTATTTGGAGTTAGGAAAGGTTGCAACAAACATCGCCTACAATTAGTGAATTTTACCAATTTTATTAAATTTATTGTGTTCGAAAGTAGTACTACATAATATTTTAAACAACTTACGATAATCACAGATGATGTACCATGCGCATTGCTGAGCAATATTCATATCTCCGTCTGAATCATCATTATTCGCAAAAGAGCCCAAATCCTCCATTGCTTGAGTAAAATTAAAAGATACACACACAACTCCCAGAAATACAATTACCACGTAAAAAGCAAGCATGTTCTATAATTCATTTTTATCTTCCTTTTTTAACAATAATCAATGTATTTTAAAATGCTTAAATGCTGTTTATATATGCTTAAAAATTAAATAAGGAAGTGTAGACAAATAATAAGACTCTCTCTCTCTCTCTCTGCTCTTGAAAAATCACGATTTTAATAAAATAAAAAAGTCACAATTTTGTAACATTACTTAAATCTCGATTTATAGAATTAACGCGTTTGCCTTTTCAAAATGTAGTACAAAGAATTGTACTACAAGGAAATAAAATATATCATTGTATTAAAAAAATGCAAAACAAATTTATTTTTGTGGGTGTTTCATAATCAAAAGGCAAGCTTCTCTGTGTACTTTATAGTTATACACATATAAGCATTATTTACTTGCGTGCTATGATATTCCTCCTCCAACGTTTAACAGTTTTTTTCAGCTGCCATAAACAAACAAAGGAAGTTACAGTTTATATAATAAACTATTTTTTCAAATGTTATTCTAAATTTTATGAAATATGTTACCCAACCTCCCATTCACATGCAAAGTTTGGCTCAAAGGTATTATGTATCTAATTTATTGTCGTTGAATATTTTCATTCATCAATTTCTGTATACTGAGCTGGTATTTGAGTTGAAGTGAGTGTGAAATGATAATTAAATTATAATGTAATCAAAACTTAACTTCCCATCTAATATTTAATCTTCCCACCGTACAAATTCACGTATAAAATTAAACAGCTAGTATTTTTTCAGAAAAGGTCACCCAATCTTCAAATTCCAATCCTGTTTAATTTCCATTTATAGTCATAGTGTAACGGGTCTATCCGCGAACCTGTCATCCTCTTGGGGAAATTCATCTTTTAAATGTTGTTTTATTGAGAACTTTCTTTCGAAGAAGACACGGCTTACGTAAATGAAAGCTTATATTTAAGCATTATCTTTTAGGTAAGAATAGAGGAAAGGTTAGGAGTTAGATGATAGAAATTAGTGATTAGCGTAAAGTAGTGGAAAGCTAGTCGAGCTGGCTCGACGATTAATTACTTAAAATTTAAGATTGTTAATTGACGATTTAGTTCAATAAGTTATATTTGAATAATATAGACTAGAGGTCGAATATCTGAGAAAGGAATTACGGTAATTCAGACCGTAAGTAATCAAAGAGTTCTAAGCGTAAGTTAATTGAATTATTATAAATTATTCAGTATCTTTTCTGAGGTGTAGTTGCTCCTATACTTTTTGTAGGGAATGATATTCGGTTACACCATCTGCGATAGCTATGTCTTGTGGGTCCGCGTAAGCTAGAGGTGTGGGATTATCTAAAAGATGAGACATTTTGTAATTCTTAACACAACTTTTATTAAGAATAACTTAAATTACTTAATTCTAAATAACAACTTTCTTTAAGTGAGAATAAGCCACAAATAAAACTGAATATTCAAGTCAGATAGCACAACTAGATCACTTATCTTAATTGTATTTAATTATCTGCCTAATCTAACTTCCTATACAAAATATTACCTTTTATAGAGTCACCTTCCTTCCTAGGTTGAAGATATTCCTATTATGTTATTTGTAGGTGAGAATACTCAGGCTTTCTTAATCCTTCTTATATAATGACGATGAGCGTATCCTTCTTCCAGAGCTGTAGGACGTCTAACTTTTTATTCGAACAATTCCGCACTAAGTTATCTCTAGGCTTGCCGTTCTATCTCACCAAACCTTCTATCCTTTTAAAGTATATCCCATTTGCATATTCGTCCTGTTTCTCTTCTTGGTATTGGGTTGGAAAAGTTTTGCCATTAATCGTGGCCGTCAAAGAACTTAGGAGTTATGTTAGAAAGAACGCGAGAGACGTCACAACCCCCTCCAAGAAGAAAAACGTGATTTATTTAAGGTTCTCAATGCCCTTAATAAATTACGTGCCTAAATTTTATTTCTGAATCTCTTCGCTTTCTAAGTTTTATTTAAATTTTAACCTTGAATCCTCATTTTAACTTCTATAATTTCCAATATTTATCTTGACTTTAATTTTCATTATTCATCATAGAATTAAATTTAATATTCAACTTAATTTTAAATTTAAACTCGTGACAATAAATTTTATTCCATTAA
Organism: Trichonephila inaurata madagascariensis; assembly: GCA_019973955.1. Lineage (NCBI taxonomy): Eukaryota > Metazoa > Arthropoda > Arachnida > Araneae > Nephilidae > Trichonephila > Trichonephila inaurata. The sequence goes on from BMAV01012594.1 coordinate 301,472, forward strand.
CTAGGCCAACATTAATAATTGCTGTTTAATTATGGTCCATTCTCACTTTTTTTACATATATACTCTTAAAGTAACTTATATGTTTATACACTTAGGTTTTCTACTCGAATTTTTCCTGGGTGCGCAGACCCAAACTCTGCATCCGGACAATCTTATATGGAGCTGGAATTTCGGCTCCACTGTTCCGTGTTGAGACTACATATCAGCTATTGACACTATTTTCAGGGTCTGTCACCCTGAAATAAAAACTCTCTAAGTTACTTTGTCCAATCTATGTGTGTTTACATAATACCAATAAGTTTCACAATTTTTATGCATTATATATTATTTGTAAATCACAATAAACTTTCATTTCCATCCCCGCATCTGGTTTTAGAATTATGTCAATTGCCTTTTGAAAATTGGGAGCTGCCCCTGATAAACCGAATGGCATCCGCTTGAAAGCATAAGTGCCACTTTTTACTACAAATGCGGTCTTGACAATATCACTGGGGTTTACTGCCATTTGAAAGTACCCACTTCTTAGATCAAGACATGACATTATTGTTGTATAGGGGATGTTCGTTATTAAATCATCTATTAAAGGTAAAGGGTATCGCGGATACTTTGTGATCGAATTTAGTTTTCTATAGTCTACTGCAAATCTATATGCTTCTGGATTATCCGGTGGTAACCCATTATTTTTTCTTGCATAACACAACTGGTGACGCGTACGGGGATTGAATTGGAACAATCGTTTCCTCTTGTAACATTTTTTGTATGTGAAAATCAATTATTACTTGTTTCTGCCGGTCGTATCTATATGGCCGGGAAACTACTGGTGGGTTATCTCCCGTGTCAATTTCATGGTATAAAACATGAGTAAAGCCTGGTTTGTCTGAGAATAATCCCTTAAAACTACTAAACCAATTTTGTAGTTTTTGTTTTTCTACCTCCCCCAATTTTGTCTTAGACAAATCTATCTCAACTTTTTCCTCTTTAATTGATTCAACCACCCTATTTATTTGAGAATCGGGAATTTTCAACGATTTTCGATCAAAATCTAAAACGATCCTTGATCCACTTATAAAATCACACACACACACAACACCTAGAATACATGGGTATTCCAAATCCGTCAACACATGAAATGACCAAGTTCTTTCAAATTGTCTGATGCGAATATTCAATTCTACAATCCCCATGTTTTGGCATTTCGCACCTTGTGCTGTTATTACCTGGGCTCGCGATTTTTTAATTTGCTTATAAAAAAAATATTTTCTATATACTTCTTCCGATATAAATGATTTATCTGCTCCGGTGTCCCATAGCGCTTTCAAAAATGTGTTATTTAATAAAATAGGAACGTGGGGAAGCTCTACGGGTGATATACATATCGGAGAAAGCTTAATTGGTATTTCTCTTGCCGATTCTTTTTGAGGTTGATCTTTAACTGTTACAACATTTAATCGTCCCCTTTGCATCCTATCGCCTCGACTGAAATTTTCACTCGAACCCCTATTTCTACGGTCCCCTCTATTAAAATTATCATTTCGCTCATTTCGAAATTGGTAACCCCTGTTGTTGAATCTGTGATCACTATTCTGAAATATATTCCTCTCGAACCCTCTATTACTTTGACGGCTATTCTCATAAAAATCATTTCTGCCATTATTTGGTCTACGCCCAACCTCAGAATTCCTCCAGTGTCTGCGATTAGCATCAAAATTAGGCATCCTATGCGCGTTTTGACCTCGTCTTTCTACATTATCACTATTCTGTGAACCCCATTTTAATTTGTAAGAATACCTCTCTTCGAATTTAGCCAATATTTCCAAAAGTTGTACCGTGTTCTGCGGATTGCGCACTTCCACGTAGTCCTGGATCTGTGGTTCGAGTCGAACAAAAATGTGATCAACCAATTCCGCTTGCGACATCCCTAGCTCTAAATTCTTCTGAATTTTTAATAAATCGTAAACAAAGTCTGTGGGTTCCTGATTTCTTCCCTGCTGTGACGCGAAAAATCTAGCTTCCAATTCTTTCTTATTTTTGATTGCGGGAAAAGCTTTCGCTAATTCAGCCTTGAGCTGCGCGAAATCCGTGGCTGTATCTTGCACTAGCACCGATCCAAATATTGAGTACCAATCTTGAGCCCTTCCCCTGAGATGACTTTTCAAGTAAGCACATGACAGATTACTTGGGATTTCAAGTAACTGTATTTGATTATCTATTGTCTCAAGGAACTCCTTTACATTCTCCGACCCGGAAAAATACATTTCAGGTAATATACTAAATCCTCCTGCATTACCTAACCCAGAATTATTATAGTTCGGGCGCCATTGTGACATAGCCATCCTGCGATAGCTATGTCTTGTTGGATCCGCGTAAGCTAGAGGTGTGGGATTATCTAAAAGATGAGACATTTTGTAATTCTTAACACAACTTTTATTAAGAATAACTTAAATTACTTAATTCTAAATAACAACTTTCTTTAAGTGAGAATAAGCCACAAATTAAACTGAATATTCAAGTCAGATCGCACAACTAGATCACTTATCTTAATTATATTTAATTATCTGCCTAATCTAACTTCCTATACAAAATATTACCTTTTATAGAGTAACCCTCCTACCTTGGTTGAAGACTCTCCTATTCTGCTACTTGTAGATAAGAATACTCAGGCCCTATTAATCTTTCTTATAATTAATATTTTTAATGAAGATGAGCGTATCCTTCTTCCTTGGTTGTAGGTCGTCTAACACTTGTTCCGAACTGTTCAGCATTTAAGTTATCTCTAAGATTGCCGTCCTATCTCACTAAACCCTCTATCCCTTTTAAATATATCTTATTTTCATTTTCGCCCTGTTTCTCTTCTTGGTATTGGGTTGGAAAAGTTTTGCCATTAATCGTGGCCGTCAAAGAACGTAGGAGTTATGTGAGAAGAAGAACGCGAGAGACGTCACATACTTTACAATAGTGTGTATTTGGGTTGTAGAAATTTAGTAACGAATAATGAACTACAATTGTTCTGACTATGGCTGATCTTTATTTTAACTCCCAAACACCAATGAACGGGGAGGTCCATTCATTACAATTGGTCGTAATTTCTCCCGCATTACACTCCATTTGAAACCTAAAGTAAAGGATGATGATGTAGATGTTACTAAAATTAATATACAATCCAACTCAAAACCAGTATAGCTGGCGCTGGTTTGCATCACTGAGAGGTTGTTGAAAAGTGCCTTCATGAATAAATAAAGAACTTTTTTCCGAAAATTTTTATGCTTCCTTCGAAACGTTACCCCCACACACACACAAACACAGTTAATAAACTCATTATTATTATTAACCATTTTGATTTATTTGTTTTGTATTTATCAAGAAAATATATAAAAAAAATAACGAACTTGCAGGAATTAAAATATCTGAATTAAAACAGCGATTTGGAGGTAAAAATGGATATAATTTTTGTTACAAATGATATTCTTCATGATTTCAATTTTTAAGCATTAAGCAGCGCTTCTCAAACTGTGGAGCGCACCCCCCTGGGGAGCGTTATAACCCAACGGGGAAGCAAGCAGTCGAAAAAAAAAGATTGTTTAAAAATACATAAATTTAATGAAAGGAAGCAAAACAAAATAATCCCCGACATTATACAAAAAAAAAGTATACATTTACACAGATATAACATACTTATAAATGTGTCAGTACTGTACAATGTATTTGATAATTAATTTATAAATATTAAATTAAGAACAAGCTTAATATTAACTAGTGACTCTCATGGGCTTATCATGCAAATCAGTTTTTCAAAGGAAAGTTTAATATTAGATAGTGATACTCTAAGATCTTTCTCTATATTTAGCTGAGATCCTTTTTTTGTCTTCAAAGTCACCATGAGAAAAAAATCCGGTTTCGCAAAGGTATAATGTTGGAAGTGAATGATTAGACTTTAGAAATAAATAATCTGTAACGGGTCTATCCGTTTCCACTAATAGTCCTCTTGAGGAGTAATGGGTCTTTAAAAATTATTCTATTAAAAACCTTCCTCCGAAGAAGATGTGATTACGTAAATTAAGACTTGTATATAAAGATTAAACTTTCGAGTTAGTGAAAGAGAGGTTAGACTGCTAAAGGATAGCAGTAATTGATTAAATGTGAAGCTAGGCGTGTGCACTTCGTAGCTTATTTGAGTAAAATTAAGATTGACGATTTGGTCAATTAGTGGTTAAATTGGATTAGGTCGATTGTGGAATTAGAAGGTGTATTACCTGAACGTAAGTGATCCGATTTATTGTTAAAGCCTTCAATTCTGCCCTTTTCACTATTTTTAAAATTTTG
>BMAV01012597.1:4474-15754 GCA_019973955.1 Trichonephila inaurata madagascariensis
GCCTACATACTTATTTCAGAGAGTTTTCTTATTTACTTCTTTTCTTCCCCCCCCCCCCCTCCTTACATCATATACGCACCAAGCTTACGTGGAAAACGGTGGCGTTGGGGAGAGTATCGCGTAACTTTTAATCGGCAGTTTTTTAAGGAATTAATTATAAACCATACAAATTATCAAGATAAGTATTAAATTTGTACATAATTTTATACGGGATAAGACCAATGGCTCACTGGTAATTATTATACTTGGTCTTAAATCAGTATTGTTAAATTAATTATAAAGTACATTATGCAGTACGGATGTATTTATGAGTGTATTACATCAGTGTAAATGTGTATTTTATTTTTTATTATGTCAGAATGTATTTTTTTTTTACTTTCAGTGAATAAGTATTTTTTTAAAAATAATCTTTTATTTTGGACTATTCAATATGCTTCCCCCCCCTACAAGTTTGTTGACCACATTCTCAAAGCAGGGAAGACACCTATTCGAACACTACAGTGTATTATTTGCTGCTCAAAGAGAGACAGCAAAGGGAATAAGGTAAGAAGAGAAACAAGATTCTGTTGTCCAAATTGAGATGTTGGGTTATGTGCAGTATCACAACGCTTCTCAAATTGTAAGCGTGCACCACTTGGGGGCGCTATAACTCTACGAGGGGGGGGGGACAAGCATATTGAAAAGTCCAAAATAAAAGATTATTTTTAAAAAAATACTTATTCACTGAAAGTAAAAAAAAAATACATTCTGACATAATAAAAAATAAAATACACATTTACACTGATGTAATACACTCATAAATACATCCGTACTGCATAATGTACTTTATAATTAATTTAACAATACTGATTTAAGACCAAGTATAATAATTACCAGTGAGCCATTGGTCTAATCACGTATAAAATTATGTACAAATTTAATACTTATCTTGATAATTTGTATGGTTTATAATTAATTCCTTAACTGCCGATTAAAAGTTACGCGATACTCTCCTCAACGCCACCGTTTTCCACGTAAGCTTGGTGCGTATATGATGTAAGGAGGGGGGGGTGAAGAAAAGAAGTAAATAAGAAAACTCTCTGAAATAAGTATGTAGGCTGTTCAATAAGTAATAAGACTAATTTTACTGCCACGAAACCATTCATCGGAATGTTAATTTTTGTGGCATTAGAAATGTTTGTTGTCTTCATTAACAAATGATACCGATAGGTGGCGTGTACAGACTCATGTTCTTGAGTATCTCGTGATCGAACTGAAGCGTGTTTGTGGGCGCCTACGAAACGCTGTCTGTTGTCGAAATGGAAGCAAAAATCAACATCGGAGACCTCTGATATGATACGATATGATTAAAGACTGGAACAAAAAGGCGACAACATCTTTAAACGCTTTATTACAAGAGACGAATCTTGGTTGTATCATTATGATCCAACCATAAAACAACAAAGCAGTGAATGGAAACATCCATCTTCACCTACTCCCAAGAAAGCAATAACTGTGAAATCGGCTGGTAAAGTTTTAATTTTTTTTTTATCTTGAAGGAATTGTGTATCAACACACGCTGTCGAACCTGGTACTACCGTAAACCGCTCATACTACGCAAATGTCATGCGAACAAATGTACAGAACGTTAAAAGAAAACGTCCATTGCTCCGAAATGGCTTCGTATTGCACCTTGTCAATGCCCGATCACATATCGCTCGTTGCGTACTGGATGTTTCACAGCAGAACAACGTAGAGATTTTACCACAACCTCCATACAGTCCTGATCTCACTCCCTGCGTTTTCTCGCTTTTACATCAACTTAAGAAACCATTGCGAAGCAAACGTTTTGCAAGCAACAAAGCATGTGTAAAGGTTGTGGAGGCAGTTTTCAAAAAGCTTTCACATAACGGACTTTTACATGTTTTTAAGAAGTGGACAGAACGTTGGGATGAATACATTACGTGCCGAGGAAGTTATTTTGAAAAAGACCATACAAAAGACGACGATTAAAGGTATTCTGTTATTTTTTTTATAATTTTAGTCTTATTAATTATTGAACAGCCCTCGTATATCCTTCTCAAACACTCTGTCAAGGTTTTTTTTACAGCATTCCAAAGCCTTCTGAATAATTTTATGAAAGGCAATACACAGACAAGATCGTACTTCAAACAGACGTATAAGTACGATCGAGGGAATTAAATCTTTAGCCGAGCCAGACGTTTATATATGCCGGTGGAAGTTAAGAAGTTAAATTCGTATTGTAGCTTTAGCTTCAAATTATAGTATTATTGAATCCAATACATTGTTGTTATATGGAAGGGGGCTAGATGAAAATTATGATTGAATATTGGGTCTCAAATATTGAAGGTTTAAAAAGCACTGCAGTACCGTGTTTTCGAATTTATCATACACGCTCAAATTTTGATTTAAAATTTCATAATCATTTCTGTAAATGAAAAAGACTTAAATAAAATTTGCAATCCAAGATAAAGCTAAGTATTCCAAGCTTTATATTTATAACTAGTGTGAATTGACAAGAAAATCTGATGATTTCTGCCATACAGAAAGCCAACTTTACAAGCAAATTACTCATTTATTCAAATACATATTTTTTACATTAATTTTTCGAAAACTTTGTATCTGCGAATGGAGCTTATTATATGTATGTTTAAAAATAAGCTTAAAAAAATAGACGTTTTTCTATTCATAATCCAGAAATAAAATGAACCTGTGGAAAGGGTTAATCAAAAATTTAACTGGAAATTTTGAAAACCTATTACCTCTTGAAGATACAGTCACATTGAATTCAAAAATCTTTGTTTTTAAAAATAAATACGTGTAAAACCGTGAAATGGGTCTGCTACAGGCAGTTAACGTATTTAGAGAACATTTCAATATATATATATAATAAGTTCACATTTTCCACTTAACATCTAAAAAAATATTTATTGCTTATAAAATATTAAGTATAATTCATTGATACATTAATTAATTCCCACAAATCTCATAATTGAGATAAATTTTCCTTGATAACCTAATCAAATGAATACTTATAAAAAAGAAAAATATCGTTCTGAATAATTTATCTTAACATTTAAAATATTTTCTTTTCAGGACTAAAAAAATGAAAATAAAAAAATAATTTCTCCCTTAATCTGTTGAATTTTCTCTCAGTCAAAATATCATCCACACAATTTTAATTTGAATAAATATGAAAAAGCAAATGGATAAAAAATAAAAGTTTTGTGTCAGTAAATTCAAAAAAATAAAAGAATTATAAATAAATTTATTCAAGGAAAGTAGAGTATTATGCATATCTTTTAACGATATTTTTGCTCGGTGACCAAATTTTACTTTTGGAAATATTGTAATTTTGTATCAAGTCAAAGTTATAAGAAACTGACAGCCTTTAAATGGAGTGCTCGGAAAAAAATTATTCGCATATTCTGTTGATGATTACCTTGTACCAAAATGTGACAACACATCCTCAAATTTAATCCTTCAGCGCTTTGGGTTTTTGAAATGCAAATCAGTGTCTGGAAACTTAATAGTCTTTTATTTTTTAAAGGAAGTCCAGTGACCCAAATTTATACAAATATTTTTGCGTTTTACGTGTAAATAACTATGTGGTTTCATTTTTTTGCGCAAACTTCGAGAAGTATCTTCCTTTGGTATTTTTTAAAATTAAAAAGTATAACAATGACTTAACATTTTTTTGCTGTGAGCTTATTTTATTAATGTAAAATAATGTTATAACTTTTGAAAATTAATTTTGAATTTTTATTTGCTAAATTCTGCCCGTTAAGGTATATACACTGTGCAGTATCATTATATAAATACATTCCAAATTTATTTAACTCAATTCCTTTCAAGACATCTATTTTGATTCAATTATTATATTTTGTTGTGGTACACACACGCAAACATGTGTGTGCGTGTGTTCCTCTTTGGTCAATTGATTTTTATTCCAATATTGTTTTTTTCCGATTGATTCTCGATTTCAGAATTTAAGGTATCCGACTACGTTCGGAACCATGATTTTGCAAAAGCGTATAAATGGATAATATTTATGATATTTAGTGTCACTTAGATTAGAAAATGTATATAAAATTGTTTTAAGAATAGTATTAAAATAAAAAATTATTTTACAATATTTTGACAAAAAATGAACATAGAATGACCCATTTTCAAAATATTCTCCTTTTGTGAAAAATGCTTCTATTATAATAATATTTTGTCTGTCTATAGCTCAGACCCCTGTACAGAGGCTCAACTAGCAGTTTTGAAATATATAACTTACAAGTGGGTTTATCCATGTTTTACGACAACAGAGGGGAGAAATTTTAAGAAAAAAAAACACTGATAATTATTTCAATGGGTGGTAACTCTGAAAATAATGTGAATTTTTCAAAAATCGTAGTTGAGTTTCTGTACAGAGGTCTGAGCTACATATAGGCAAAATATTATTATAATAGAAGCATTTTTCACAAAAGGAGATTTTGAAAAAAGGTTATTCTAAGTTAATTTTTTGCCGAAATATTGTATTTAAATAATTTTTCTTGTCAAAATGTCCTTAACACAATTTTATACATGTATTCGCGAATCTAAGTGACACTAAGTATCATGAAACTTATTCCATTTATGCGCTTTTTTAAAATCGCGGTTCCAAACGTAGTCGAATATCTTAAGCTTTTCTGTGTTTTTTAGAATATTTGATTTATCCATAATTTCTTTAATCTTTTTATTATTATCTATCTGTCTAAATAAAGTACAGTTTTTTTTTAAATCTACATATATATTTATCAGTTTAATTGTATAATGTATTTATACTATATTTAAATACACATCTTCCAAAATCGTTCCTGGAATGCTTTGGAAATCTCAGAAATTCCACATGATTTAAAAGGGGGGAAAGATTGATTCGGTTTTGATACAGGCATTTTTTTAATATGTTAATAGAAATTCAAGTTATTTGAAACACTACAAAAATATTTCTTGATATTTAGGTAAAAACGTTGAGAATATATGTAAAAAGGACTAATTTCTTAAAATTTAAACTGTTAGTGATTAATAAAAAAATATAAATTATATAAAAATTGTTTACATTAAAAGACTAAGTTCCTAACGCGAATTGCAAATTTATAAAAAGGAAGATTAAATATGCCCTTAAAACATTTTGCAAGTCTTTTGAGAACCACTTCTATTTATATATATATAAGAAGAATTATATTTCAAATATTTGATTAAAAAGTACCAAATTACCATTTGAAAACTTAATTTTTTCGTCCCATTATCATTATTTGTCAAAATAAATAAATTTTTTCAGAAACTTTTTTTCTTTAAAAGAGTAATGAATACTTTTGATAAAAATTTTAATTAAGATTCATAAAAATCCATTATTCCTGACAAAAAAGACCACACAGAATATGAAAACCATTTATAAAAATAAGTACAAGAAAAAAAAATATGGAATATGATTTTATATTAATATTTGGTGAGCTTTCTCAAAATATACACACATTTTCCTCTTAGCATCTAATAAATATAATTATTGGATATAGATTATTAATTAATTAATTAATGCGTTACTTAAAATTTTCCAACTATTTTCATAATTGAGTTAAATTTTTCCTTATATCCATTTAAATGAGTATTTATTAGTAAAAAAAATATTTCTCTGAATAATTAACCTTAAAATATGTGAAGTATTCTCTCTTTTCAAGATTAACCCTCTCACTACGTAGTTATTTTATCAAAGTAGGTTCAAAATTGCATATGGTTTTATTACGTATTTAAAATCTACATATTAAATCCCCATTTTAGAGTTAAAATACACAAAAAAAATTTGTAAAAATTTTTATTTTAAAATATAGAATTTTGGATCATCAAAATATGTACATAAAAACATAAATGAAAACATAAACAAGAGAAGCACGGGGTGCGCAGCTAAATAGTAGGAAAATTGCATACTCGTGGAAATAGCGGGTTGCGCATATTTTGCCACATCTACGATGCCCATGGAAATCGGTCGATGCACAGCTAGAGGGTTAAAAAATATTAAACGAAAAAACAAGTAATATAAAACAAAATTTAAAGTCAATTCCTACTTAGATCAACAAAGAAAAATTTTATTTTAGCTACTTTTAAATTAAATAGTTACAATTAATATAAATATGTATATACATATGACAAAACCGCAACATTAAGTGGTCATTAATTTTTATTAATTGTCATTAAAGTATCGTGTTGTCATCCAAAACAATCGTGTATATAAAATTTGAGTTCAACTGAATGCTTTAAAATGTGAGGAAAAAATCTTTTAAAGTTTTGACTCAAGTCGCTAAAAATGAAACCAACGTGGCTGTATCTGTAATCCTTTAAATAATTAGTTTCGGCCAATTAATTTTAATTAATTATAATTAAATTATCGTATTTTTACCCAAAACAATAGTGTATAGAAAGTTTCAGCTCAAATGAGAGCTTTAAAATGTGAGAAGTAAACATTTTCAAGTTTTGACAAATGGTCAAAATTGTCTCTAAGTCGCCAAAAATAATGCCAACATGGCTGTATTTGTATTTCTTTGATTGATTGATTGAATATTAAAGTCGCACTGTGCAGCTACACGAGGGCTTTTGGCGACGGACCACGTAATTTTGAACCATGGTCAAGTGACGTGGACGACACCTGAGCTGGCACCCCCTCTCCTAACTACCACACCACACCAACGGGAGGACGTTTCAGCTCTCGACAGATTTAACGTGCATCGCTGCCCTACACGGTGGATCTTTAGTGGTACTGGGCTCGAACTCGTGACAAGGCAATCCACGGTTCGATACCTATACCACTCGGCTACCGCGGCCTGTATTTCTTTGAATAATTAGTTTTAATCAGTTTATTTTTATTAATTATAATTAAATTACTCTATTTTCATCCAAAATAATCATTTATATAAAATTTCAGCTCAACTGAGAGCTTTAAAATGTATTTTATTAACGATTGAAAATTTCACCAAGATAAATATATAGAGAGTGTGAGCTAATAGTAGGAATTGAAAAATGACTTATTCCTTAACGTTTTGAATTTTTTGTGAAACTATCACCCCTAATTTTACAATTAAATAAAAATTTTAATGAAACAGCAACTTGTATGTTGTGTTTGTAAATTTAAAAAATTACTATAAGTAAATTTATCCGAGGAAAATCGACTGTTATGCATATCTTTTCAAGATATTTTCCCTCGTACACTAAAAGAAGGGAATTTAAAGGGAGTGATCGTAATGAACATTTACATATTCATTTACACACGTACCAAAATCTGATTACACATTTCCGAATTTAATCCTTTACCGCTTTGCATTTGCAAAATGCAAATCAGTGTCTGGAAATTTTGATAAATTTTATTTTCTAAAGGAAGTATAGTAATCCAAGTTTCATATAATTTCTTGCAACTTAATGTAAAATAATTGTATAGTTTCATTTTTCTCTCTTAGGAAATGAAATTTTTTTAAACTTTTTGAAAAAAAAGAGCTCTTGAATTAAGAATATTATATGCAAACAAAAAAAAGTAATTTCATTTTTTTTTTTAAATTATACGGCTGAAACACGAATAAGTTTTTCCGGTTGTTATCTTACTTTATTAATGTAAAATAATGTAATAACTTTTTCGAAAACTAAAATTTTGCTTTTTATTTGGTAAATTCTGCATTAAGTTTTTGACTTCGTACGCAGTATCATTTTAAATAAATTCTGGATTCATATTGAGTTTAATTTTTTTTCATGGCTTCTCATTTAATTTAATGATTATACTTTGTTCCGTTTCATATTCATTTATTCACAATACCTTTTAAACACATATACTAGTGTTAACGTTACTAATACAGCGTTTCTCAAACTGTGGGGCACACCCCTCTAGAGAAGCGGGATAACCCTAGGTGGGGGGTATCAACCAGTCGAAAAGCAAAATATTATTTTTTTAAAAACTACTGAATTAATTAATGATTAATTTACTGAAAGGAACAAAACAAAATACATTTATACACAATAAAAATAAATACACATTTACACTGATATAATACACTTATAAATATATCAGTTCTACACAATTTTGTTTGATAATTAATTTAACAATACTAAGAAAAGAACAAGTTTAATAATTACCGGTGACTCCATGCGATTATCATATATAATATTAGAAGCAAAATTTAACACTGATCTGGATGTTTTGTGTGGTTTATAATTAAAGTCGTATTGTTGCTTTAGCGTCAAAGTATATTATTATTGAATTCAATACATTTGCAAAAGTATGATTGAAAATTGGGTCACAAATATTAAAAGTTTGAGACATACTGTCCTAATGTATTGTATCTGATACCGTATATATATATATAATGATTACACCATCATTTATGATAACTTATGCAGTTATGATTTAAGTAGAAAAGCCCGATAGTAGGGGGGGAGGGGTAGATGTACTGTTTTTTTAAAATATGGTGAATAATTATAGATAAAATGTTTATTTCAAGAATAAAAGTAAAAAAAAAATATTCATCAAAATAGCTTTATTTACTTCTTGATATGTCGTTCCCTTCTCTTATTATCTCATTTCAATACACTATTTTCTGTTTATAGATCATTTAAAATGTAAAATTATTTCGGAATATTTATGCCATAATTAAATTTATTTATTAATTTTCCATTTTAGATTATGTTTGTCATTTTTTTATCAAGTATTTTAAGCAAAAAAATGCTTCACAACACATCATATTGTACAAAAATTAACAACCACAAGTTTAATTTTTCACATGTATATGCCCATCATAACTTATTAGACAGATTTTTGAGTCAGTAGTGCCTTGAGAATGTAGTGAACTATAACGGTATTTTAATTCGGATTCTTTTCTAAGTTGTGTGCTGACGAAAAAACCAAAGTACAAACTGTGATAATCCAGTTTGATAAGGAAACTTATTTGTGCCAATAATCAGGGGAAGGGTTCTTCACTTGTACTGGTTGGGGAGGGGGAACTTCTGTTTTGAAAATGCAATACAGCACACTAAATGTTTCATTCGACTTTTTTGTTGTTTTCCGCTTACCACACAACATTGAAACTTTGAATTTACGCAGTTTTAAACACAGTGTCTGTTAAATGTCACCCTCCATTATCAATACACTAATGCAGTCCATTTTGAAAACTTTGAGTCACCATTTCAAGCATATCAACCTCTATATTGTCAATTTCGGCTTCGATGTGTTTTCGTAGGTCATCCAGGGTCTTGGAGCGATCTTTGTAAACCATTAACTTGAAATAAAAGCAGAAGAAGTAATCAGAAAGAGATAAAACAGGTTAGTACACAGGCCAGTTTGCATCTCCTCGCAAGGAAATTAGTCATTTAGGGAAGACTGCTCTTAAAGTATGTGTGGAAATATTGGAAGTGTGGGTTGCGGCCCCATCTTGTTGCAATCACACGTTGTCAAAACCCTTTCTTGGAGAGTGGGTAAGAATAATTGTTGGATCATTGTTGCATACCAGTCCGAATTGACACACGAACTCGTTCCACCTTTTCAGGAGTTCTAACGGTCTTCGGAGGTCCTTTTCTATTTTTAGAGACATTCCCCGTTGCTCTAAAGCCTTTAGGAATTGAAGTACCGGGATACCGAATACCGGTATTTTAAGCCATTTGTACAATTTTGTAATACCAGTATTCACAAGTTTAAATACCGTTTTTTCGGTATTTACTAGAAATTTTTGAAATTGTCTCCACTATATGTTCAGGGATCACCAACATAGCAAAATAGTATACTTTTTTGTTTTTATGTCTCCGTAACGGGAGAAATTAATTAGACTTTGAATACAAAGTTGCAAGAGAAGTGATAAAATATTAGAATCATTCAAGTGGCGGGGGAAAATTATCCTATAATATATCAGAGTAATACTGCACACGATTAGGATTCGTAGTCTCATACGTATTTTATCTGTCAAAACAAGGTTGTTGTTGCGAAGAATGTGCGTAATATCTCGATATTTTTTTTTAATTGGCGAGTTTGTTATTCACATTATATTTGCATATTATACATAAGTGTTCAAAATATTTTTCAGATTTATTATATATATAATAAATAATAGCCCATAGTAATGACTAAGAATAACTTTGAGAAACATAAAAAATCAGTTGATAATACTTCGGTTTGGTTTCATTATTTATATGATGAAAACCACAGACTGAATAGTCATATTTACACTTTTTTTGTGATTTAAATAAATAAGATGTTCCTTTACTTTTGCGGCTCTTTATATACTGTAATAATTTAGTATTTACACAGTATTTTTGTGATATTTACACACTCTAAAAAAACTGGCAAATAAAACAAAGAAAACCTGTGTTTTCTTTCTTTTTCTAAAATTTCTATTACCGGTATTAAGACCTAAAAATACCGAATACCGGTATTGAACTTTTGGTCCGATATTGCAATCCCTAAAAGCCATCCTTCCACATTAAAACACATTTCTGATCAGGGACACGACCTCGTGGAGGAATATAGAATTGACGACAAAAGGAACTTTCCACTACAATCACCGACCCACCGTTACAGAAATATACCTCCATGGCAAAAGCGCGCTGCTGCCTCGACCACAACATATTTCAGACTGAGACGAGCGGGAATACAAATAACTACTCCACTTCTTCCACCGAACCCTTCCCTACTCTTCTCCCCTCCCTACAAACATCATTACTACATGTTCAAAGCGGGAAGTTCACGCACCCCACACTGTTTTCGTCCTTTTTCTGATAACTTCCGATTAGTGAGATTGATGTGTCTTAAATCCCTCATGTCAGAGTTTCTTAGATGATGTGAGATTGGAATACTAGCTCAGATATCATCCTTATCACTTTATTCTGGCTGAAATACACTGCTGGCCACCATAAATGCAACACCCTAAAAGAGGCATGCAAATAACATGAAATTTACAATATGCATTAGCGGAGTTGAGATATGCAAATGATTAGAATTTCAGCGCAGACACACATCACGCGCACCTGTGGCGCCACCTCAAAGCGCTATTTAAGGCTTGGAGATTTCGACGATTTCAAGTTCGGCAATTGTGTTTTTCTTATGGTTTTTTCGAAAACCGATCAGTTCTGTCTCGTAAAAAACAGCGATCAGCTTTTGATCAAGTTTCCGAGTTCGACAGAGGAAGGATAATGGACTACCGAGATTGAGGATTATCTTTCAGGAAAATCGGTAGTCGTGTTCAACGAAACCAAACAACTGTTATGCGGATATGTGACCGTTGGATGCAG
>BMAV01012597.1:20725-36102 GCA_019973955.1 Trichonephila inaurata madagascariensis
GGAAAGACGTATATATACTCCGGTGGCACTTAAGAGATTAAAGTTGCATTAAGCTTTGGCGTCAAAATATAGTATTATTGAATTTCTGCATTGTTATTTGTATGAAAGAGGGCGCGATGAAAATTATGATTGAATATTGGGTCATAAATAATGAAATTTTGAGAAGCACTGACCCAGACAGATTTATCATATTTTTACTCAGCAAGTCTTCAGTGTCTCTAGGCTCGAACTCTTGACATGCCGGTTACGAGTGCGGAACTGAGTGAGTGAATGAATATTAAAGTCACACTGTTCAGCTAGAAGAGGGCTTTTGGCGACGGACCTCGTAATTTAGAAAGATGGTCAAGTGACGAGGACAACACCTTAGCTGGCACCCCCACTCTCATAGCTACCACACCACACCAACGGGAAAAATGAGTGCGGAACCTTGACTACGTAGCTGCTGCAACCTCATGAGGGTAGTTGAAGGAATCTGAAAAAGTGTAACATTTTTAAGATCGTCACAACAGCTTAAATGTTTAGTTTTCATTTTGCAACCAGAGTTTTAATTTATTAAATCCATCATTTCAATATTTTAGTATTCAACCTTCCTGGAATTGTACTTAATTAGATACATTTATCTTTTTAAAATCCCTTCCCCCACCGCGAAAAAAACTTTCTAATCATTTTACAAAGCAATGATTTACAGAAATAAGGATATTTTCATTGAAGTATTCCTTTTAAATGCATGTTAAAAATGTAAAAAATAACGCTTTTCATGCAAAAGTTAAATAAAAATAAATGTAAAACACAAAGGTTATTGTAACAATTGCCACCGGTCTGACGATGTCAGTTCGAGGCCCACGAAATTCATCGCTACAAAGGGCTAGATGTATGCCTGTCGTTAGCCGTAGCTTTAAGCACCATTCAAGTGACAGAACATTTTGGCTCACTTCTTTTCCAATTTTAAGGGAGAAACGCTCTAAGGTTAACCACTGTATGGGATGGGTGATTAAAATACAAATATAAAGATTGGTTGTGAACGTCATTGTCATTTGATATAAATAAAATGGAAGAAATTTAGCTCATTTAAAAGTCAAACCTGATTTGAAACCTTTAAAAAATATGCAAAGTAGATAAAATGTTTGTATAAAAATGTTTCTAGAACATTTGTAAACTTACCTATTTATGAAACATAATATTGTGTCTCTAATATATTCAAGCGACGTACTTTATATAGAATGCATTAAATAATATTAAATAATTTTATTATTTTACAATGCTTGTGATCTCCTGCAATTTAAAAATACCTATAAAATGTATCCATCTTTTAGTATTAAAAAATATGGTGCTTCTTATTAATTTTTAATTTGATACTATTACATGAAGTACAAAAATGAACTTTCATATTTTTAGATGGAAGAAGATGGTTTTAAAAATATTGAAGAAATTTGTATTTATTATATATATATATATATATGGAACTCTATAAGAATATTTTTTAAGAAATGTTACATATTGAGAGACTTTTAAATTAGATAAAAGAATGATCAATTCGTTTTTCTCTGAAGTGTGACCCTGCCATCAGAGCTTTCCTGAAATTTTTAAGGTATCAGTTCGGAGTACTTTTCGACAAAATAACATATTTAAACATTATAAATGGTTTTTTAGTACTCAATAGCAATAAAAACTAATATTTAACCAATAATATTTAAAATAAATTGCCTAATTTCACAAAAATCACAATAAGTGCAATTTTAGCAGTATTTTTGTAAAACTTCAAAGCAATTAGAGAAAAAAGTAATAAACTTATATTAGTACAAGTATTATCCAAACAAATAAGATGCATTTATCTAGATAATGTACTAAAGTTTTAATATTTTATTAAAATTTGAAAACTTTAGAGCTGATTGAGAGTAAGCATTATAAGAAAAGTCGCATTCGTTATGATACCATTATTTAAATAACAGGCCCTAACTCAAAAAGTATTTATACAATAAGAAATATTTTAGTACATTCTCTAGAAAATAACATAAATATTTGGTTAAAAAAGTTTTATATAAATACATTTGTAACATTTTAAGTTATCAGACTCCCTGTGATAGGTTTTAAGCAATTTAAATGCCTACTTCTGGTAGATCTAAGACCCAATATCAGTTTTTCTAACTTTATAAAATTGACTGTAGCTTTGCCTCTAGGTAGCGTAGAATCAAAAAAAATTATGTTTTGTAAAGCCAAAAAATAGCTCTATTCAATAAAATAAAAAACAAAAATATCTGTCCAGACTGAATTTGGTCATTTTAAACGTGTTCGGATACCTAAATACAGGAAAGGTTTAAATACACTCAAATCATCCTTCCATCTTCAAAATAAAGAAGGAAAACTATTTTAGGGCAACTAGTGATTCACTCAAATATGGCGATCGTAGAAATTGCATGCTGGAACGCAGTCAGGGATTCAAGATAAAATTCCACTAAATTTCAAGAGATGCTTTAACAAGAGTCTACTCATAACATATGACCACGATACGTTTTGACGAAATGCTTGCTCTTTCTCGAGTCCTATATTCCTCCTAGACTTGTATGTATCAAATTATTTGCTGAAAAGATATTCGAATTTTTATTTTTTGTGTGTGAATAGTTTAAAAAAGGATAAAGAACTTAAAGTGTAGAATAGGGGGTGGTTTTTTTTCTCTCCTGATACTATACAATTATTTTTGACAACTTTTAAACCTTTTTTGTTTAATGTTTTGCGTCGTATAATTCAAACATCAGGTAATCATTTCCACAAACGATACTTGGAAAAGATATCTGCTATTGTTATAGGAATGTCTACTATACTTCAAGGGTATTGTCTATACTCAATGAGTTACCATATGAAATGTGGGATAATTTTCTTGATATATAATACTGTGTGTGTGTTTCATTTAGTCAACCACTAATTCGCTGTTGTTTGTGTTTATAAGTATTTTCTAGGTTTTCTTTTCATGTGAGTCACATAAATCTAAACTAACTCCTTGCAGACTCAAATGATTGCATCCCCGTATGAGACTTTTCTTCTTTGATTCTCATTATCTCTCAAGAAGGACCAATTAGGAGAAGAGAATCCTTAATTGCTCCTTAATAAGGGTTGATCGTATTAATGGCTCAATAATGTTTGGTCAAGGATCAATCTTTTGAGTCAACTATCCTTACTATCGTCGGTAGAACGAGGCGATGAAATATGTTGTGTCAATATAATCTTACTGAACGGCTGTATTAAATTATTCCTTAGATATTGTTTGAAATATAAATTGATTAATGATACATGTACATACTACTAAATATAATTGAATGATTAATTTCGTGAATTAGATGCAGATTTTGATATTCTCAGTCGATTTTCTGTTTCTTCAGATATTTAAAACTTTCAGTGCTAATTCTATGAGAGATAGTTTAAAATTTGTTAGTTAAATAACATTAATAATTCATTAAATCTGACATAAAAAATTGCGGCAAAGGAACTTTTAAAAATAACGTTTTAGTACACAATGGCATAACAATGAATGTTGTATTTTAAATTGTGAAAATAAAACATAGAATGGGAGATAATAAAATATCAATTAAGTAAAGATGGAAAAGTTTTATTTATTTCTTTGCGCAAATTTTATATTTTTCATTACCAAAAACTACGTATTTCGTAAAACTATATTTTCTTATCATCAAGACTGAATGTTTTTCAAAGTTTCTGAAATTACAGGAGAATTTAATGTTATAAAAACGGAATCAAAATAATTTTTCTAGTATAAAGCTATTACGCGTGCAACCTCTTATCATGATGAATATGAGTCATAGAAGAAAAAAATGAATCTAAGCAAATAAAATAAAGTGTACTGCCTTAAAAAATTATAACTGTTTCATAATATATAAGCGTTATTCCGTGAAATTTTCCAGTAAATATTACTCTTCTGTACCTGTACAATCTAAGAAATTTCAGAAAAAACAGCCGTGAATCTTTAATATTTCACAAAGTACAACTATCAGTTTATTTGAGTGATAAGACCACTGCTTTTCAAACTTTCAATATTTATGACCTAATGTTCAATCATAATTTTCATCACGTCCCCTTCCATACAACAACAATGTATTGGATTCAATAATACTATACTTTGACACTAAAGCTACAATACGAATTAAACCTTTTAAGTGCCACCGGCGTATATAAACATCTCACTCAGCCAAAGCGTTAATTGTCCCAGACATATCTATACGTCTTTCCGAAGTACGATCTTTTCAGTGCACTGCTATCCATAAAATTATTCCGAAGGCTTTGGAATGCTACAGACAACCTTAACAGTGTTTGCGAAGGATTTACTTATTTCGGAGAATTGGTTTTTTTATTCCTTTTATCCCCCCTCCCCATATATCATATACACCCACCTACGTGGAAAACGCTGGCATTGGGGAGCGAATAGCGTGGCTATTAAGCGGCAGTTTAGGGATTAATTATAAACCGTACAAATTATCAAGATAAGTATATTAATTTTTGCACATAATTTAATATATGACAAGGCCATGGGATCACTGGTAATTATTAAACTTATTCTTAACTTAGTATTGATTAAATTAATTAGAAAATGCATTGTGCAGTACTGATACACTTATAAATCTATTATATCAGTGTAAATGTGTGCTTTATTTTGAAAAGCTGGTAGTAATTGCTTTTCAAATGGGCTGTACTTTAGTACACAAGCCTTTGCACTTACGACAATGCCCCCCCCCCCCCCAGCGTGAGTGAAATTTCAGTGGGGGTACCCTCTAGTGGCGACCCTCACTACCACATTTTGAAGCTTAATTTTTAATTCAGGCTCTCATCTGGATGCTGAATATTGCCGGGATTTAATTTTGGCGAGAGAATCAAGGCTTTTGTTTCAGCTAATACGTTTATTAGTAGATAAAACAAAACAAAAATTTATTGTTAACAAATGTAACTTCAAACATAAATTACTTCTTGTTTGAAGAATTAACTTTCTTAATAATAAGAAACGGTTAAAAACAATTTATCAAATTTAGTGTTATCAGAATATTTCTATAAATTGATTAATTTGCTACATTTAGCATCAATTATTAAGTGAGAGGATTTCATGTACAGTTGAACCTGTTTTTGTGCTGTAGATAGGGACCGCATAAAAATAAACGCACAAAAAATATTCAAAAATTTCATAAATTCTTACATATAACAAACTAAATCGTGGAAGTACTTCAGAAAATTTTTTTATGCAGTGATTAGGGACCACATAAAAAAAGTTGCCTTTATAAAATATGCCAATTATTTACGAAATTTATGTAAGAATACTTCCAGAACAAAATAATCAATTAAATATTGCACTTGGAAACGTTTTAAAAACATATAGTTTCTCATTGTATACACGGATAAGTTTTCAAAATGCACATACATAATTCATTGCTACTCATCGTAATCCAAAGCCCTGTGATGAATAAGTTCGTCTCTCTTGAAGGTACAATTTCAATTGATTTATTTTTGCAACATAAAGTAAGAGATAAGTTTTTGTGACGAAGATCGGGTTGTCACACACACACAGTTGCTTGTAAATGTCACGATAATCAGGTATACATGATTGAAGCCATTTTTGGAATTTTATACTCCTGTCGTAATTGGTATCTGTTTTAAGAAAATGCTTTTCCAATTTGATGGAAATCTGGATCCCTGCATATTTTTATCTACTCTCAAATAATCCGGTTCTTCTTGTCGGTTTTCATAATCTATCAAATTATTGATAAAGTTACTGTCACTGAAAGTTTCGTCTTCAATCAAGGGTGGGCTGCTGGAGCATTTAGAGAAAGCAACTCAATGCGCATTGTCGGGAGACTGTTTATGACAAATGAACATAGCGTCTTGAAGTGTCTACATTTCACTGGCGTAGCGTGCACCCCCACATCTAGGGGGGGCTGGATTCTAGGGGCCCAAGGCCTGACTAATGATAAATACGTATCTACCCAATTTATAAAATATTAAAGGCAAAACCTGACTTTCAGGGGGATGGGGTCCTAACATTCTCCGTTAAACCATTGGTAAATAGATAGAAAACATTACAATGTTGCCAAGACCATTGAGTCCAGCCACGGGGGGGGAGAGCAGGATTCTAGGCTAGGGGCTCAATGCCTGACTAACGCTAAATACTTATTTACACAATTTATAAAATATTAAAGACGAAACCTGACTTTCAGGGAGGTGGAGGGTCCTAACATTCTCCATTACGCCCCTGGTAAATAGATTGGAAACATTACGGTGGCATCAAAGTAATTGTAATTCATATACCACATAAAAAAAAGATCACACATAAAAAATCGCACAAAAATAAAATCGCATAAAAAAAGACCTCACAAAAACAGGTTCTACTGTATTTCCTTTCTTTAGATGTAACATAATTATGTTTCTTAAGTAACTTTTAAAAATAATTTATCTATGAATACACACTTCTATAACACACACACACACAATTCTCTTTCAAAGCAATACTTCTTTAAAGTACTAAAAAATATCATAAAATTCACATTTATTTAAAATGTACGATGAAGGTTTTAGTTTTAATTCAAGTAATATATTTTTTATCTGTTCTGTAATAATTAAAGCACAGAATAGATGGAAAAATAATAAACTAAGAAGAAATTGTTTTTAACTCTTTTAACTTTTTTATTAAATATTTTTTATGCCACTAAAAAATTCATTTAAAAACATGGTACTCATCACATGGTTCATAGCATTCTTCTTACGAAGAAAAAATTAAAGTTTTTATGACAGAAAAAATTTTAGCGTTAATGTATACTCTTACTTTATTAACGAGTGTTTTTCCTTATCTTCGCTGACTAAGCAAAAGTAATGAATACTTCAATTTGCAAAATATTCAGTAAGGGAATTGAAGAAAAAATTAATCTGCTTTAAAATTCATCCTCAATTATTTCATAGTCTAGTTTTCTTAAGGAAAATTTCAAAACAAAGAATATTTTTTTAAAAAAAAGAAATATTATTATTTTTTAAAATTTAACTTTCTGTATAGACTGTGTTCGAAGGATTGTTACTGAAGCGTATCAAATAATTTAGAGTTCGCTAACGTAGATGAATAAAGAAAAATTAATGTAAGTTTAACGAGTTTTGTTATCGTAATAACTTAAGAATTTTCTAATTTTTCTTATACTCTTTTTTCCACATTATTTTGCGAATATAT
This sequence comes from Trichonephila inaurata madagascariensis, assembly GCA_019973955.1. NCBI lineage: Eukaryota > Metazoa > Arthropoda > Arachnida > Araneae > Nephilidae > Trichonephila > Trichonephila inaurata. The sequence continues at coordinate 27,930 of BMAV01012597.1, forward strand.
ACATTTAATTCCCAATATAGAATTAGAATTATTTAAAATCAGTGTATACATGAAGTAAAATCTTATGCGAGTCAATAAAAAATGGTTAAGCGTGTTTTGTGTTTTCTGCTACGACCTGTTGACCTTGGCAGGGGTGTTTATTTGAACCACCGATCTACCGCTCCGCACTACGCCGTGCACGCCATAAACGACTGAGACGAAAGGAATCTCTATTTCGGGTAGTCGTTAAGGGCTTTTATTCCTATCCTTTGTTGTTAGCAGTTTGTACAAGGAGGCGCTGATGCATACCCCCTTCCTAGAGAAGAAATTTGTTTTTTCTGAGTGACACTGAGAGGAGGTTGTTTTTCCAGCAAGTTACTGTGCAATTGTTAAACATCTCCAGTAGGTTTTGAGTGTCATTGGAATGTTTTTCCGTGGACGTTGCAAGCAATCTCTACTTGAGACGACGGATCCGTTTTTGCATCACGAGCCGGGATTTATTGAAAAGGTCTTTGTTATATTCTCTATAGAATAAATGCATAATGAGCCAGTATTGGTAGGCTGTGCTGACATCTAGTGTTTAATACCAGGGTCACCACTTAGGCGACAAGCTGTTGAAATTGGCAGGGATGTTTATTTGAACCTCAGACCTACCGATCCACAGCTACGTTGTGCATGCCTTGGACGAAAGAAACCTCTATTCGGGACAGTCGTTAAGGGTTTTTGTTCCTGTTTTTTGTTGTTTGCAACGTGCAAACAGTGGCACTGCTGTATGTTAATAAGAATCTGTTATTCTTGTTTTTGCTAATGCCACCTGTGTCTGACGGTGTCAAATCGAGGCCCACGAAATTCATCGTGACAAAGGGCTAATCTGTTACACCTGTCGTTATCCGTAGCTTTGAATACCTTACAGGTGACAGTGGCTAGGTTCCACCCTGATTTAGAAGGAGAACCTGGGGGTGGTCAGTTGACTCCTACCTCTCTTCCCCTTCTACCAACTTCACGAGAGGATTTACGGTTCACCGGCTATTTAGAGTACCCTCATGCCAAAAAGGTACTATACATTTAAAAACATCCATGCCTTCTCCGGTATTCGAACCCAGACTCTACGGTGCAGCAGTCAGCGTCACTAAGACAATTCCGTAAAATATTCATAATTTTCAATTAGAATAATAAATGAATTATATGAAGTAATAAATAAATTTGTAATTATTTGATTATGCTATTTTCTCAACATAAGAATATTTAGTACACTCAAAAATAACTTTTAATTCTTGCTCACATGTATTTCTTTTGATCACATAAGCAGTTAAAGAAATTTAAGGTATATGAAATAACTACATATGATAAGATAAACTTCAAAAATTTCGTTTAAAAACATCAGAATTCTTCTTGTGTGTTTTCTTATATACAGTCGGACCTCTATATAGCGAAGTCACTAAATACAGAAAAAAAGTTCGTTATATGGAAAATTCGTTATATAGAGACTCATCTTTTAATATTCTTTATAAACGAGATAAAATAAATTTTAAGCTCATAAAGACTATATATTAAAAAAATATAATTATTCACACCATTTTGTAAATTAATACATATTTATTTTATATATATTATCAGAAAAAAGAAAAGAAAGAAAAAAAAACTTCAAGTGAAGTTTCTTTTGACCCCTTTATCCACTTCCTGAAGAATTAAATTTTTTTCCTTGATGCCCAAGGACTTATGTTTTGACGTTTTTGAGCCACAAGAAACGAAGTTACCAGTGAGACTGTTCAACACTACAAATGAACACTATTCAAAGACATGGGGACATGAGACAACTCCTCTGAGGATGCATGGGTACATCGAAGATGTTTCTAGTGAAAAGGACAATGAGGGTTAATGGTTGCACTTCTTGGGTGAAACGTCCAGAACTCTATTGCTCTCTGCGAATTAGGATCTAATAAAACCAGTTCAAGATTTATGACCATCATAAAATGTATAAAAAGAGAAAATAACTTGAAATGTCCAGAACTACTTCAAAAATAGAGAGAGAATAAATTGAATTACAAGAGAAAAAGCTCGTTACATAGAAAATGGACTTCGCTATAGTGAGGTTATTTTACAAAGAAAATCGTGAAATGTTTTTGGTTCCTGAAAAAAGTTCGCTATATAGAAAAATTCACAATATAGAGGTTCGTAATATGGAGGTTCGACTTTATATATAAACATTTTTAGCTCCCTTAAACTTAAATCTTAATTTAAATATAAATATCCTTAGTAAATTTATTGCACAAGTTACATATATATAATCCAAGTTTTATTATTTATAATGAAATAATTTTTTTTTTTTGAATTATATTCTTAGGTTGTAACATTTAATATTTTAAACTGATATACTTTTTTTTTGTCTACTTTTTAAATACAAATATCTCTATTTGTAATAATCTAAGGGTATCGGTAATGATGGTGGTGCCATTGCCTCTGTTTCACTTGTGAACTTCAGGGCGCGATAATTGCGGCTCTTGATTTTTATGAGACTCTCCCAATTCTAGAACAGGTAAAAGGTCTTGCAATTTTTTGTGACTCAAAAGCAGACCTCCGGGCAATTCTAAATAGAGGTTCATGGATTACTGAAGAGATTTACTCTCGCCTGTTTAGATTACATGAGTTAAATAAAGTCTGCTTTCTCAAATGGCTGCCTGCACATGTTGACATTACAGGCAATGAAAATGAGGAAAAACTGGTGAAGGGGTAGAAATCTGCATTATGACAACTTTGTCAATGTTACCTTATTAGTCGCAAATTCTGTTACAAATTTCAAACTGAGAGAGAAGTCAATTCCTGTAAAGAAGGGGTATTCAACCTTTTTTTCTGTTGGGCCGCATACATATGTCAGTTAACACACGCTGGCAGCACATATATGTTAGTTATTTCATTATTTCACGCGGGCTACAACATGAGGATAAATAGGGAAGGCGAGGGTGAATTGCCTTATGGTATCCGAATACGTTCGGAACCGTGATTTTGCAAAAGCGTATAAATGGATAGTATTTGTAATATTTAGTGTCACTTAGATTAGAAAATGTATATAAAATTGTTTTAAGAATAGAGTATTACAATAAAAAATTATTTAAGTACAATATTTTGACAAAAAATGAACATAGAATGACGAATTTTCAAAATATTCTCCTTTTGTGAAAAATGCTTGTATTATAATAATATTTTACCCGTATATAGCTCAGACCTCTCTACAGAGGCTCAACTAGAATTTTTGAAATATATAACTTAGAAGTGGGTTTATCCATATTTTACGACAACAGAAGGGAGTAATTTTAAGAAAACAACGCCGATAATTATTTTAATCGGGGGTAACTCTGAAGGTACTGTGAATTTTTCAAAAATCCTAGTTCAGACTCTCTGGAGAAGTCTTTACTTTATATAAGCGAAATATTATTTTAGAGGCATTTTTTACAAAAGGAGAACATTTTGAAAAAATATTATTCTAAGTTGCAAAAATATTGTATTTAAATAGTTTTTTACTTTAATAATATTCTCAAAACAATTTTACACATGTATTCTAATCTAAGTGACACTAAATATCTTGAAAATTATCCATTTATACGTTTTTTTAAAATCACGGTTCCGAACGTAGTCGGATACCTTAAGACCAAGATAACACGAGAAATTTAAAATGTGGAGAATGGATCAAAATATTATAACTCCTGTTGTGTGTTTTGCCTTTTTAATTATTACTTTTAATATTTTTTATTTTTGTCACTAACACTAAATTTGAAACATTCCTTCACAATTTCTGCATCAGTAAACGGTTTCATATGATTACCAATAATATAACAGACTTCATAGGATGTCTTTGTTTCCGCTGGGATATTACAACTGACAAAACACTTTGTCGCTGTTGCAAAGATTATTCAAGAAAGCCTATTTATCCCCTCTTGAAAGAGATCTTGGAGGAAAAGTGTCTTTGAATGGTTCCTGTTTATAGGTATTTTTTAAATACAGCACTTTCGTGACTAATGAAACAATTACTGACCCATGCTTGTGTTTCACTATAAAAGAGTCACCCTCCCAATTGTCTTGAAAAGATGTATTTTCTTCGAATATTTTTCTCTTGCAAGATATGATAGATAGTTAAAAATTAGTTCCACGCATAAAATGGTAGCTACTCCACTGTTGTCAATTATCGCTAACTGTAACCATTCCAAACACAAAAAGAATATTAATTCGTTCCCGTACAACACCGACAGAAAAAGCAAAATTGATGTACTTAATTTCTTGACAAAGAATTTCTCACTAAATTTTTAATACAATGACCTTAAATAAGTGAATTTCTCAGAGCAATGGGCCATGACCGGGATACTTAGAAAGTCTAAGTGGACCACAGGTTGAGTATCGCTGCTGTAAAGCATCAACTCTATAATATAAGTGACCGCCTTATAACCAAGACCATTACTAGGCTAATAGCAGGTTATCACAGAGGAATGAATATTGATAGGGATGTGGTAGAAGAACTTACAGGAATTTTGATAATAATTAAGATATAGAGCTAATACCCGCTCATGTTTTTGACTGTATAGCTAATCTTGCTGTTCTACAAGAAATGGGTTCCTGTTTCCGTCGAGAAACATGTATGTGGATAACATAGAACAGATTGCCAAAGTAGTCATCTGAACCCATGGTACTGATTAATTTGCTCCCGTTTTGGACACGACATCATCATCATCATCATTAGTAAGGATAAACTTTAAATATCGAAATAGTTTTTGAAATATTTCAATCATGTAGAAAATTTTCATTTAGTTTCTACTTAAGACTATTTTTTCACTGAATTATTCCGATAAAAAAAACGAATGTCAGAAAAATAACAACTTTAACCTTCAAACAGATTAATCGACATAAAATACGTCGAGATTTAAAAAATAAATGCATTTCTGAAAAAAAAAAAGTTTAGCAACTTTAATTGCCTCTTTTCTGTATAAATTAGGAGAACTGATATATCGTGAAGATTACTGCTTCAGGAATCAAAAAGAAATAAACTATTTTCTTTTTTTTATTTCTTCAATTTAGTCAGTTAAAGAACACATTATTAAAAACATTACCACGTGATCGAATTTCTAATCAGAAAACGAAAACTATATTCTACATTTATAGCTCGATATCAACAAACGACCAATATTCCATTACTCAAGATTCGAACGAGAATTTTTGTTCCTCTTACTTGTACGGAAAGCAAATCTCAGTTGGAAATGACTCTTTGGAAACCAGCATGGATATCTTTGTTATGAGATTCATGTCAAATCACTTCTAGAAACATTTTGAAAGTACTTTGAAAGTATCATGTCGATATATAGTTGAGACTTATCAATCTCATTTCTGAGATCTTCGGATTTCACTCAGTCATTTGATCTTGCGAAAGAGATTATCTTATCCACTTAGGAGAAATGACGTCATTTTGTTGGGTAAACTTTTACTAGAAATGATGGTTTAAGGAACGTATTTATTAAAGTCTCGGCCTATATATAATACAGAAATACCATATATGCTTTTTCCTTTTACAAATGTGATCAAACTTTATGAAATGTGTTAGCTAAAATCACATTGCATCTAAAATATTCATTGTTTACATCTGAGAAATTTAAAGCAATATATAAATAATTCATGAATACAACCTCCAACAATTATTGATGTACTCTCAAATTGTTAATAAATTACCTTGTAAAGTTAAGGGAGAAAATATATAACTAAGCACTAAATGAAATAAATAGCAAAATCAAGCATTAAAAAAAATATTAAACTATTTAATATCTTCATTTAGTACAGAATATTTAGTAACAGCGATAAATTTCCAATATATAAACACACATAAATATCTGAAGTCTTTCAGATTAGACAAACTTTTTGTGTACTTGCCTGTATATTTCTAGCATATATTAATACAAAAAATAAAATTTAATCTTTTTTCTTTAAATTTTACAATAAATATAACGAATCCATATAACGGAGTCGCTAAATCCCGGAAAAAAGTTCGTAATATGGAAAATTGGTTATATAGAGGTTCATCTTTTAAGGTATCCGACTACGTTCGGAACCATGATTTTAAAAAAGCGCATAAATGTATAATTTTCATGATATTTAGTGTCACTTGGATTAGAATACGTGTATAAAATTGTTTTAATTGTTTTAAGGATATTGTGACAAAAAAATTATTTAAATACAATATTTTGGCAAAAAATTAACTTAGAATAACCTTTTTCCAAATGTTCTCCTTTTGTAAAAAATACTTCTATTGTATTAATATTTTGCCTATATATAGCTCAGACCTCTATACAGAGACTCAATTCGGAATTTTGAAAAATTCAAATTATTTTCAGAGTTACAACCATTTGAAACAATGATCAGCTATTTTCTTAAAATTTCTCTCTTCTGTTTTCGTAAAACATGGATAAACCGACTTCCAAGTTATGCATTTCAAAAATTCTAGTTGAGCCTCTGTACAGATGTCTGAGCTATATACAGGCAAAATATTAATACAATAGAAGCATTTTTTACAAAAGGAGAACATTTGGAAAAAAGGTTATTCTAAGTTAATTTTTTGCCAAAATATTGTATTTAAATATTTGTTTTTGTCATAATGTCCTTAAAACAATTTTATACATGTATTCTAATCTAAGTGACACTAAATATCATAAAAATTATTCATTTACACGCTTTTGCAAAATCATGGTTCCGAACGTAGTCGCATACCTTAATATACTTTAAAAACCACAAAAAAACAAATTTTAAATTCATAAACACTATATATTTAAAAAAAGCTATTCACACCTTTTTTAAAATTAACATATGTTTGTTTCATATATCTTACCCATAAAAAAAGTATAAAGAAAAACTGCAAGGAAAACAAGAAAAAAGAATGTCGAAAAGAACATTGTATTTTCAGTACTAAGAAAATAATTTTCTATTATAATTAATGAATTTTAAGGACATTTTCTTTTTTAAAGCATACAAATAATGTTAAACATACATTATTTTATAACTAGAACACGGGGACACAGGGCAACTCCAATGAGTGTGAAAGGGGATATCGAAGATGTATCTAGGAGACTGGACAACGGGGATTACAGGCAGCCCTTTTTGCATGAAACATCCAGAACTCTATTCTTTTCGGCGAGCTAGGATCTAATAAAACCAGTTCAAGATTTATTATCACCATAAAATGTATTAAAGAGAGGATAACTTGAAATGTCCAAAAATGCTTTAAAAATAGGGAGCAAAAAAATTGAATCACAAGAGAAAAAGTTCATTATATAGAAAATTCACTTCGTTATTGGGGGTTATTATATGAAGAAAATAGTGAAATGTTCTTGGTTCCAGGAAAAAGTTCGCAATACAGAAAAATTCGTAATATAGAGTTACGTAATATGGAGGTTTGTCTGTATATATATAGTAAACACATGATGCTATACTTTTTTTTTATTTCATCAATGTAAAATATCAAGTAAATGAGATTTTATGGGCATCGCACTCTAAAAAAATTAGAGCTATTAGTGACGGACCTCTTAATCCTCAGCCACGGTCAAATAATGTGGACGATTTCTGAGTTAATACTGCCTACTTCAAAATAACATTCCTCGCCAACGGGAAGATTTCGAGCCACGACAGATTAAACATAAAAATCTTCCAAACTCTACTTTCAACCATTTTCAAAATTCAGTTATAAACTCAACTAATATAGAAATTGAGCGAACTGAAAAATATTAGGAGTATGGTTTCAATAAATATATACAGTCAAACCTTTATACAACGAACCTCTATATTGCGAATTTTTCTATAAAGCGAACTTTTTCCTGGAACCTTGAACATTTCACGATTTTCTTCGCAAAATAACCTCTCTATAAGGAAGTGCATTTCCTATATAGCAAATGTTTTGTTTTGTGATTCAATTTTTCTTCTCCCTTTTTTTAAAGTATTTCTGAAAAAATTTCAAGTTATCATCTCCTTGGTCAGTAATTTTGAACTGGTTTTATTAGATCCTAACTCGCCGAGAGCAATAGAATCCTGGATGTTTCATCCAAGAAGTGCAACGTTTAACCTCCATTGAGCATTTCACTAGAAACATATTCGATATCCTCTTTCCCCCTCAGTGGAATTGTCCCGTGTCCCCGTGTTCTAATTATAAAATAATGTGTTTAATATTACT
>BMAV01012598.1:11730-22760 GCA_019973955.1 Trichonephila inaurata madagascariensis
ATCTGCTAAATTTTTACATTGTTGCTTAAGTTTTGCACACCAGTGTATATATTTTTATATAAAATAATTTTTTTCTGATATATTTTACTATTTTTCATGGAATAATGTGTTAACTTTTAACCAAAAACTTTTTCAGGTGTCTAAAAGGAGAATTCTCACAGAAGAAATTTTTCAATCGATGAATAAATGAGATTGAACTGAAATCAGAACTTAGTGATCTCTCGGATGATGACAATGCTACGAACAAAACATATGAATCTCGTATGCTGGAATGAGAATCAAGTTAAAATGACAGCGATGAAGAAACGCATAGGAATATTTGAAATGGTAAGACAATTTTGGATCATTCTTTACCATAAAAATCTCTTGAACACATTCATTACATTGATTTAGCTTTTGCAAATTCTTGGTTTCTGTGCAAACAAGGTATACAGGTTAAAATGAAATTCCTCTAAAAATCAAAATAGATCGCTTAAATTTTAAGTTAGAGATTGTTGAAGCGTTATCAGCCTCTAAACCTCCTAACAACAGTATTTTAATTCATGATGAAGAAAACAGTTTTTTAATTCCACTCGCAAAAAAGATCGAAGTGCTATAATCCACCTGCTATACATATTATGGCTTTTATCCTGGCCATTCCAGGATAAAAGGCTTGCCATATAGAGCCATTTTCGATGTGTTGATGACATTTCAATTACTCGCAAGTGCAGATATGAAAACTACGATAGCATTTCGAAAAATTGTTGAGAAAAATGCAAAGGTTATATATACTTGTCAAAAACAAAACAAAAGATTTTTACAGTAAATAAATAATAAATTAATAAAAGAATTAATTATACATCAATAATTTCCTTCTTTGTAACAATTTTGGTTGAATTAAGATTGTTTCTTCAAGTAGCTTAGACCTAAGAATGTATAACTCGTAAAATTTCATAGGAGACCTGTTTGACAGATAACGCCCAACCCGCACGATCGTGCGGGTACTGTCTACGTTCCAGGGGGTGCGGGAATTTTTTATTATTTTTCCCAATGTCATTGGGGTCCTATAGTATTAATAACCAGAAGAATTTAAGTTAAAAATTTGAAGAATAAAATAAGAATATTTGAAGATAAAAATAATTCTGATTTTTAAAGTGTTATTGCCAGTTTGGTTTAGTTCACGTCATGTAACTGAACCGCACGTGTAGTTTTTATCTTCTGAAGATAGTTAACTTTGTTCTTCCATATAAGAAAGATGGATTTTCTCGAACAACTTCGAACATTAAATTATATCAACGTTTAGAGGAAACACCAAAGGAGCCCTTGGAAATGCTAAATAATGTATATGGTGAACCTCCCATGGTGATATCCAAGATTTACGAATGGCATCGGCATTTTAAAAAGGGCCGATAATTTTTCGAAGACGATGAATACGCTGGACGACTGACTACACGGAAAGCGGAAAATGTTCCATTGGTGCCTGAATGTGATCGAAAAGATCGTTGTCAAACACTTGCACAAATCGTTGAAGATACACACTCCTCGAAGATGTCGTTTGACGGAATCCATTCGTCATAAACGGCCTCAAATCTGGCATAGTGACGACTGGTACCTTCTACATGACAGCGCCAAGCACATCGATCCGAATTGGTAAAATAGTTCCTCACCAAAACTTGCACAGACATGCTTCTATATCCCCCTTTTCAGATGACTTAAGCCCGTGGGACTTTTACCTGTTCCCATCAATGAAAAAAACATTTACTGGGAAGCCGTTTTGTGTCATCATATTAGGTGAAATGAGATTTGCGGGAGGCTTTATGGAAGGGTGCAAAAAAGATCTCCCAGGTGTGGTTCCTGAAGTGATACGAAAGCTGGCAGAAAGACATCGTCACGCAAGGGAACTGCTAAGAAGATGAATCTGCTTCGATGCTAACTATTTAAGGTAAGGTTTTAAGCACCCTGTCCCCGAACTTTTGGATCATACTACGTAAATATATTTAGGAGTATTTACGCTTGATTTTTAATTCTCACTATTTACTTTGACATCTTCTAAGCACAAAATTCTTGTGGCCGATGAATCCTACCACTTGTGAGAATCAAGGTAATTAAGACGGTATTTCATTCACTTGTAGGTGACCATAAAAATAATGTTAACGCTTTAAATATATAAAGAGTCCCTTATTACCATGGAGTAAGACCACAATCTGCGTGTAATACATCTTGAAATCACATAGGAATCGATTCATACACGTGTTCAATAGTGCTTAAAGGAAAATTGTACTATTCGTTATGGATTTATTATGACAGTTCTGGAAAACATGCCAGGGGAGGATATCGTTTCCGTATTGAATGCTCTAAAATAGACCATAATGGCTCAATTATATTGAAGTCGGTTACCTGTGTGGACCAAGTTAGATGACTAAACTATCCTTGTGTTCTTCATATTAGGATTGGACGTCGCGTTCTATAGAAAGGCGTATTATCATCCTGAAAAGTTCAATCTCTTGTAGGAAACAAAATTTGCATCATAGAATGGACCTAGTCCCCTAAAATTGCTCCTCAGTGATCCTTCGTTTCAGGCTTACGATAGGTCCAGCAGAAAACCACGAGATCGCTGTCAATATCGTGACAGATACACCTACGTTCTTGACAGTTGGATGTAGACAAGCATGATCACACACTTGTGCAGATGTCCTCGAAACGTGCAGCCATCCTGTTACAGGTAAAAATGTTAGAGACGATTTGTCAGATCATATTACTTTCTTCCACTTATCAATCAACCAGATTTTGTAATTATAACATTACTGTATATGACGTTTGGCATTAACATATGTTTTAAAAGGCTTTCGGATCGCTTCTTTGCCTTAAATGTTCTGTTTCTGAAGGGACCTTCTAACTGTAATTATTGACATTGGGGAATCAAGATGATGACTAGGCTCTGGTTTCTCATTTTACTGCAGTTTTTAAGTTTTTAGGCATTACAATCCGATTACATACTTATTGGTCTCTTTCAATGAACTTCTCTTTCCATCTATTATTTTGGTTTGTCGAGCTTGTCTTGTCGAGCTATTCCATAACTTAAGACATCGTATTTCTAGAAACGACTCAAAGTTCAGATGTTTTGGTCACACTTGTTTCAGCTAGACTGGCTTCAGCAATAAGGCCTCTTTTAAAATCTGACAGCTGCAACATTTTATACTTTAAAAAAATCCAACTCAGACAAACTTCAACAAAGCTACCTCATACTTTTAGAATATATACATTTTCATTTATAAAAATCTGTTAGCTCTTATTATAATTCCATGTTTACGAAGCTTATTCATAAATGTCCCATTTATTTACAGGTGTTTGCTATTTTTTGCTAAACATATTTCTTCCAATACATTTTATGAGCTATTTAAAATTCATCAAAACTTACAGCTTTTTAAACCACATCAATATCATAAAATATCTGCAATGGATAATATTAAGAATTCCATCATGAATCAATGTAACATTTATAATTAAACATTTCTGAGTATTCCTCAAAAGATGTACATTTCCCATAGAAATAATAATATTTACTGAAGAGCTTTAGTTTTCTTTCAGAATGAACTGGAAAATTCTCATTCAAACTCGCTCTACCTATATATATATATATATATATATATATATATATATATATATGCATTTATGGCAATTAAAGAAGAGCAATTGTCTAAAAAGAAGCCCATTGTTTGAGTGGTTAGTGTGCATCGCACTTCCGCAACATAGGTCCGAGATTTAAACCCCGGGCTGGTCAAGGTTGACTCAGCATTTCATCCCTTCAGTGAGTCAATAAATAATTAACAAGCTTGTTTGGGAACTTAATTCGCCAAAAGCCTTCGTGTAGCTGAACAGCGCGATGTTAATATTCAATCAATCAATCAATCATTGGGAACATAACACTTTGGGTTTCGTGTCTTAATGATCATCTGACAGGAACATCTGCTCATGCACCTTAGAGCCAAAGATCGCAAATGCTGAGTTGGGCACAACATACCTTGGCCACAGCAGGCTTGTTACGCCATGAAGTTAATTGTCTAAAAATGAAATAAAATAAATTTATTTGAAATAAATAAAGATATAATTTAAAGAAAAAATGTGCTTATGATGGGCTGTATTCTTCAAAAATATCCTCATTTAGCAAGTTTTCTAATAGAAGGTTGTCTAGAAAAGTATTTTTTACATGTTTTTTTTAAAAAAGATTAAAATTACCTGCTTGAATCTTATTTCTTTATAGCCAAATCAGATAGTTATTGTTGCCATATTGTCGAATACAGAAAACGAACTTTTTAAGCAATATCTATCCATTACGAAATATATGAATACACTAGAGTCTTACAAGTCAATATCTTTTCATTAATATTCATTGCAAATATTTATTGAATATATGAATGTTCCTGTAAGAAAATATTACAAAATTGCATTATTCCTTTTTCAACCAAATGGACATAGAAAGGTGGATAGAAAAATTTTTCTCTGCCAATGTGTTGATTTTTTTCCGTGTTTCTAATTAATACAATCATAGATGAAACGCCTCTTCTCTTCACGCAAATTTTATTATAAGAATGTTCAGTGTGATTGATTGTTACATCCACGAGCCAGTTTTCCACTGTCAAATTCGTATGTATGAATTTATATTTAAGAGCAGTTAGAAACGTCTCTTTCTCTCTATACCAACAATGTTAAATTGGCCGTATTAGATGTACAGTGAGTGATCGGTTAACGAACAGATCGGTTATCGAACAAATCGGTTGGCGAACACTTTTACGAAAGATTTTTGTGTTCGGATAACGAACACTTTCACGAAAGATTTTTGTGTTCGGATAACGAACACTTTCAAGAAAGATTTTTTGTCTTTGGACAACGAACACATATTCGGATAATGAGCAAAACGAATTCTAACGAACACTTCTCGGCTTTGAAAAAAAATTTAATATTAAACATTTGTTATCATTTTGCATAAAAAATAAGATCACTGAAAGGAGAAATGTTTAATGCATGCTTAGTATTGATAATTACTAAATGAAACTTGAATTAAAGATGAATTTAAAGATCATTCAATAAATTATTATTATGACTAAAATCAATACACACTTGGATACTTGAATTTCAATATGAATATCAATTTTTTCTGACAGCTGATAAGTTATAGGCGAGTGGATTTGCTGACAGGCAAATAAATTAAGCGAATTCTTAATTTTTTCAAACAGTGCAAACTATAAAATATAAAGGTGCCGATAACGCGCTACCGCCGTAAACATACGTGCAATATGAGAAACGGACAAAAAAAAATTTTTCATCTCTCCTGAATTATGTTGCTTACCTATTAAACTTCAAAGTTCTATTGAAAACAAATTTCCAATAGAATGTTCATACAAATTAGACCATCAGTTTCGGTGTTGACTTCATTTTTTAGGGTCTCCAGAACGAATTAATCGATTTCACATAGAAGTCTATGGTGAATCGATGATCGGTTAGCGAACAATTCGGATAGCGAACATAGTCTTGGAACGGATTATGTTCGTTAACCGATCACCCACTGTACCTTTTCTCAAACTATGTTATATGTAGATGCTTGAAATTTTTCATAAGTTCAAATACACCTTTCTCATTTTAATTTGAATTTGAAATTGAATTGAATTTGAATTTCTTTCCAATTTATAAAATATTTTATCAAACATAGTGAAATTTGACCCATTTTTCATATAAAAAAAGTTCGTAAAAAATAAAATTTTGAGGTTTTTTACGAAAAGCATTTTAGTATATTTCATTTTAGTACATATTAGCTATCATTATTAATATATCATAAAAAGTTTACAAACCAGTAAACAGTAGTTTCTCAGAAAAGGTGCATGGAACATCAAAATTTACATTTTGAGATAAATTGATTTTAATGCATTTAGTGAGACTTCTAATCGGCTATAGGAAATAAAAAAATAAAAGGCTTGGTTTAAAATAAAAGATACATGTTTTTGTTTATATCAGAAGTTCAACATTTAAGCAAAAACGAAGTACTTTGTTTACGTTTTCGCCATTCAAATGGGCATGGCCCAGTTTCCACGATTATTTAAAAATAGGATTTAAGGGCTTTTAATTACCCTTGAGGTTAAAGTAAGGTATTTTCAGGAAGTTTAAAATCTATACAATTTAAAAACGTAAAAATCTCAAATATTAAAAAAATAAGATTTTAGCTTTACAACAAATCCTTAATCTAAGAGTAAGTCTTTTTCAATTTCTACTATTAGTTCCCACTCTCCCTATATATATATGTATTTATTTATAGATTTGTTTAAGTTTTTAGTTGTTGATAAAACACTTTTTATCCATCCATTCAAGTTCAAATACATTTTTTAAAACTCGTAGTGGAAGAAACTTGATGTTAATACAGTTTTTCAAATATTAATTCATTAATTAAATTCAATTAATTTATTATAGTTTAAGACATATTTCAGTTGATATTATTCCTCTAGATAACATCATCATTGGATACCACAGTTTCTGTTAAATTTGTGATGAAGATTTAACTTAATCTTAATAAAATCATATGCTAGTTAGACGCCAGAATTCCTTTTACACTTGTTTTAAGATAAACTATTATCTATTGTATTCAACTTTTATTAAAAAATAAATTTACAAATTAAATGTAGTTAAAACAAATTGTAATATTAATTTAAAAGGTATTTTACCATATTGTGATTCTGTCATACGATATACTTATTTATATTAATTGTAATTGGTTAATAAAAATTAACTAAAATAAAATTTTGCTTTGTTGACCTAAGTAGGAATTGCCTTAAATTTTCTTTTTCAATATTACTCGTTAGGAAACAAAAGAAATATACGTATGTAATTTCTTTACAAGTGTCATCATTCCAATCAATTCATTTATTAATATATCTTTAAGTTGTAACATTTTTCGAAGGAAATAGTTCAATGAGTATTAGATATTAAAAAAGGATTTGGGTTAGTACTTGTGGTATTTTTATTAAAAATTTGAAGCCGTAATTTAAAGAGAAATGCCTGCAATTATAAAGGATGGAAAACAAAAATCATTTCTTTGAAGAGGAAAAAGAAATAAATAAAAATGTGGGATCAGTGAAAAAAAAGTTTTGATAAAATAAAAGTCAATACCTTAAAATATATATTTAAAAAGCTATTACATATTCTCAGAACGTCCATACCAAATGGAAATATTTTATTCTTTACAAAGGTGAGCGTGTCAGAATTGAATAATAGGTGAAGATGGTGCTTTGACGATGGTGAAAGACGATTTGTGAGATCATATTAATATCATTTTAATCCTTTATAAATTATAATCATTTATAAATATCAACTGTAAAATGCATGTATAAACGTGAGTACGCATTTCCGCAAATTTCAAAAGCTTACTTCTTTAGCTTCATCGAATTCTTCAGTACCCTACCCTAATTTTTGTACAGCATGTAGCAATCCCCGTTTTACAAGCGCAAATAATGTATTTCTTTGCACGGTGTTCTTACACAGTTTGCTTAAGTTATCCGACTACGTTCGGAACCGTGATTTTGCAAAAGCCTGTAAATGGATAATATTTATGATATTTAGTGTCCCTTAGATTAGAAAATGTATATAAAATTGTTTTAAGGATAGTATTACAATAAAAAATTATTTATGTACAATATTTTGACAAAAAATGAACATAGAATGACCCATTTTCAAAATATTCTCCTATTGTGAAAAATACTTCTATTATAATAATATTTTGCCTGTATATAGCTCATACCTCTGTACAGAGGCTCAACTAAAATTTTTAAAATATATAACTTAGAAGGTGGTTTATCGATATTTTACGACAACATAGGGGGAGCAATTTTAAGAAAAAAACACCGATAATTATTTCAATTGTTGGTAACTGAAAACAATGTGAATTTTTCAAAACTCATTGTTGGGCCTCTGAACAGTGGTCTGAGCTATATACGGACAAAATATTATTATAATAGAAGCATTTTTCACAAAAGGAGAACATTTTGAAAAAATGTTATTCTAAGTTAATTTTTGCCGAAATACTGTATTTAAATAATTATTTGGGTCAAAATGGCCTTAAAACAATTTTATACATGTATTCTTATCTAAGTGACACTAAATATCATGAAAATTATCTATTTATGCCCTTTTTTAAAATCACGGTTCCTAACGTAGTCGGATACCTTAAGGAACGAATCAAATATGTCAAAAAAGATTTAAAGGTATAAATATATCAAATTAATAGTGCTTTACATTTTCAGATAAATATTTGTAATTGCATACAATATATGATTTTATTCGATTGTGCAAATACATCACCTTCAGTTTTTATCATCTTATCATTTTGTTAACAATTATAAGCACTCTAAAAAAATTATTTTATAATTTTACTAGGGATGTCTAAATTATCTGATATTTGTCTTCAAAAAAGTTATTGCTTACATGGCGGGATTAAAGCTTAAATACCTTTCAAATTAGAATTGCACCTACACATAGTAAGACCATATTTCTACAATTTCATGATCTACATGATCTAAACCTCAATGACTGGAATTCCGTGTTATTCATTGCAGCAGAACTAGGTAATATCTTTGTGTACTGTAAGTAAATAAATCAAATTTTTAAGTTAAAAAAGGTATTTAAACCTAAAATTTAACTGCTTTTGCTGAAACATAAGGCTGAAAGAAAAACAAATTGTAGAAAATTGTATGATAAACACCTAGTTGGTGAAAAGTGAAACTTTGTGGTAACATTAGATGAGTTATGGATATATTTAAGTGACTGTAGTAAAAGGAAATCAATTTCTATTGCTCAACTGTTAGGAATGATCTACGAAATGGCTTCCTCGGTGGTCAGAAAAGTCTCAAAAGGGATTCATGATAGTTGCAGTATTTTGTTAGAACGCCATGTCAAAAGAGAAAGTTTCAAGTAAAGCCAAAATTAATTTACTCTACTCTCAGCAGAATACATTAGAACCAATTTTTGAAGAAGGAAGTCTAACCTTGTATGGGAAGGACATTGATAAACTTGAACTTCATATCAAAAAAGCCTCTAGTCACACATCTTAGTCAACTTCTTCGCTTATTTAGCAAAAAAGATTCAGAAACGGGAATAAAGTGTATCCCATTTCATGAAATACCTGTAAAATCACCTGACATTTTTCCAATGTACTTTGTACTTTCAGTTTATTAAAACGATTCTTAGGAAAACGAAATCAAAGAAACCTGAACATACTTTGGAAAACGGTTCAAGAGAACTGGAGTAAAATTGGCATGACGGTAGTGTGAAAATTTTTATTTTTATGTAAAATTCAAGCTAAAGCTAATTGTCAAGAATAATGCCTATCACGTAGAAGTAAATCGCCACAAAAATAGGGCATTTATAGATGAAAATTTTCGAACAAAATCGTTTCGATAAAGTACGAGCGACCTTCTGTATAATAGAAAAATAACTAATTTTAAATATATTTTTAATGTAAGTTTTGCTACTAAAAATTGGAAAAATCAAATCAATTCAAACAAAGCAAATATATCCTCAATTAGTTCCTTTTTATTTCATGGTTACCTTCTTCGCACAAGACTTTTCAAAAGGTGCCACAAGTTTTCGATAGAATTAAGGTCAAGACTGTTTCCTGGCCAGGATAACAATGATATTTAGTCAAAAAAATATGGCATCAACTAAAAGAGCAGATTTGACACATTTGGGACAAGAAAGTAGTATTTTTTTTTAAAATATTACATAACAAGTGGGTAGTTTAATGCCTACATCCGGAGACTGAAATATTTGTTTAAGATGTCAGGAGACAAATTAAATAAAAATTTTAAAAAAATAAAGAAAATAAATAAATAAAAAAATAAAAAAAAAAAAACACAGGAAAATGCCAAAAAGGTGCACATGGCAGAAAGGTGTAGATGACAGAAAAAAGAAATACTATATTTTAGAGTTAAATGACTTTCATGGACATTCATAAGAACTGATCTGAGTAATGCTGATGTTTCTGTCAGTTCAAAAGCAATCAGGAGTAGATTGACAGATGAAAAACTAAAAGGTAGAATTCTACGAAAAACGCCATATCTCAACATACAGCAGCGATAAAAGGGATTACTATGGGTAATATAACACATTAATTGGATAAATGATTATTGGCCACAAGTTATATAGGGAGATAAAACTAAAATATCGTTAGTCGGTAGTAACAGCCTAAAATATGAAGACGTAGAATGCTACATCTTGACTGCATTCAGGCAATTGTGAAGTACCCACATAGTTTTATCATTTAGTTATACATATCAGCAGATGGTATCGATCGCCTTCATATCATCAATGGGACACTGAATGTCATAAAATATATTGATACCATTCTAGAACACAAAAGTCTGTCTTACATCAGAGATCTATTTACCTACAATGCTTCATTTATTCTTCATCAAGATTCTACTCCTTGCTACACAGTAAAATAATTGAAAGACTGATACCATTATAAGATCATTGAGTCGTTGTCCTGGCCAGGAAATAGTTCTTACCTCACTCCTATTAAAAACTTGTGGCACCGTTTGAAAACTCTTGTCCGAATGAGGTACCCACGAAATAAAAAAAATTAGTGATTGAGGATCTAACTGTTTCCTGGCATCATGTAATAACGAAGAAAGAGCTTACAACAATTTTCAGCTCAATGAAATATCGATGTGAAGCTGTAATAAAGAATAAACGCAACTTCACTAAGATCTGATAACTCACTGCTAGCATCAGTATCCAATGTATATCGATAGCTATTGTAGCATATCTTTTTTTTGCGTTAACTTTATTTGAATTCTCTTTTATATATTAAATTTACTATTAAGTTGTCTTTAAAATTATATCAAATACTTAGCATTTTGTGCAGCGTAAACTTTTCTATAACCATGCAAACTTAAAAAATGTAACACTTTAAAAAAAGTGTACAAAATTTTGACCATCACTGTAGATATTATGGTAGTTATATCCAGCTACATTTAGGATTGAATAAAATACAGTCACTAACTAGGCGA
>BMAV01012599.1:0-34649 GCA_019973955.1 Trichonephila inaurata madagascariensis
CTTATAGTTTTTGGAATACAATCTCTTGAAATGTCCGGTTCATCGCAGACGTCGTCCGGCAAGTTTAAATCGCCGTTTCGCAACACCCTTTTCACTGAGATGAAAAACTTCGGAACCGCCGAGGGACTTAAAAGGGAGTACGAAATAAAACGATAAAGAAAAGCGAAATGAAGTAAAAATAAATACAATAAATAAAGCCCCTGAACGGATTTCGCTGTCTTGCTCTCAAGGGGGCGCCACTGGTCCGACAATTACTATGCGTGGCGCGGCGCCATCGGAAGTGGAGTTGAGTTGTGGCCAAGCCGTATCTGGTCGAAAAATTTTCTTTTTGGAGAGGGTTTTATTTTATTTATTATTTTTTTCTCCTACCCAATTTGTTAATTATCACGATTTAAAGTCTGCAGACAAGAAATGAAGGTATCTTTTTGATTTTTGTTATTATTTTGAAAAATCGTGTCGCATTTTTGTGTCTTCTGATTGGAACTGTTGTCCAGATACTGGAAATTTAGTATTCTAGGCCGGAAAATAACGAAAACTGGTACGAAAAATAGTATTTCAATGAACCGGAAAAATATATATTGTATCGGTTTCCGTAGAAAGAGAGGAGATTGTAATGCAATTACTGGAGTGGGGAACTGAAAGTTCTTAGAAGAAAGGCGATTTATCTATCCGCGTGAGGAAAAATGCTTTGGTCGCTAAATAAAACAAAGTTTTAGAATTCAACTTTTAATGGATTTTGATGGAGAGGCTTTACTACATCAGGGAGAAGATAAAAACAAAGAAATGTCGTAAGAAATCCCCAGCCAAACACAAAATGCAAAATAATCGGACGTATTTTACTATTTTGCTGACGAGCCACAACGTCGATCAGAATTCAACAAGTAATATAAAAAAATAGTTTTAAGTCAATTCCTACTTAGATCAACAACGAAAATTTTTATTTTAGCTACTTTTTATTAAATAGTTACAATTAATATAAATATGTATATATATATGACAGAATCACAACATTAAGTGGTCATTAATTTTTATTAATTATCATTAAAGTATCGTATTGCCATCCAAAAAACAACCGTGTATATAAAATTTCAGTTCAACTGAATGCTTTAACACGTGAGAAAAAAACTTCTTCAAGTTTTGACACATGTCGCCAAAAGGGTCGCTAAGTCGCCAACGTGGCTGTTCTTGTAATTCTTTAAATATTTAGTTTTAATCAATTAATTTTTATTAATTATAATTAAATTATTGTATTGTCATCCAAAATGATCCTGTATATAAAATTTCAGCTCAATTCAGCGCTTTAAAATCTATTTTATTAACGATTGAAAATTCCACCAAGATAAATAAATAAATATACAAATATATAAATAAATAAATACATAGACAGTGCGAGCTAATAGTAAGAATTGAAAAATCAATCGCATATTGTTTAAAAAATTAATGTACAGTGAGAATCGTTTAACATGAAACTGAGGGGAACTGTGAAATATTTTTTCGCGTTTCGTATTAAAGGATAAAGCAGAAAAAACCCCCATATTTAACAAAATTAAGTTTATTAGAGTACATTTTATTCATATAGATGTTTGTAATACATTTCCGTAATTTGCGCTCTTTTTTTTAATTATTGCTGATAATATGTAGAGATAGCAATGCCAAAATCTTCACAGATTTCCGTTTTCATCCTCTGCATTTGATCAACAGCCTTAAGTAACTCCATCTTCCTTTTATATGAAATAGTAGTTTGCTTTTCCCCCAAGCTCTTTGTCATTGTGCTTGTTAGAAAATTTTTCTAACATCGGTGTGTGTGTGGGGGGGGGGGATGCTGCGAACCAAACTCACTGATTTTTACTCACACTACGATGTACTCGTGACCGAATTCCAAGGTCAACTGAAGTTTATATGTGGCGTTTCTACAGGGGAGGATGAAGATAGCTTAGATAAACAAAATTGGCTTGTGTCACAAGTTATTCCGAGGATATTTCAAAGCCAAGTTAGCCTCCTTTCTACGAAGCATGTAAAACAACCTCTCACTTCACATCCCTCTTAAATTTCGCTTGCGCGGCTGGTGTTTTCCGTATTTTGTTCGTTTCCAGAAAGGAAATCTTTTCGTGTTAAGAGAGTTTCCCTTCGTGTTAGAATAAAAAGAGCATGAAAATACATAGTAGTTTATCGGGACCGTTGTATTATTTAGTGTTAACCGATATTCCGTCTTAAGCGCTTTCGCAGTAAACGTATTTCACTGAATATAAAAAAAAAGTTGCAATAGGACTTAAAATATTTTTATTAAAACCAAAGTATTTTTTAACTCAAGTTAGGTCAATATATTCTATACATACTTGTGGTTTTTGCGTTGCTTAAGGTGTTTGTGGTTGCGGTAATAGGAAAAATAATCAAAAACAAATTCTTCGCATATAATCGTCAAATGATGACTAAAACTAGTTTCTATGAACTGATTCAGACTAACGTTGCTTTCTCATTTAATTTATTACAATGCCACCTGCTAGATGGTTTCAGATCGAGGCCGACGAAATTCATCATGATAAGGGGCTAATTTACGTCTGTTGTTAGCCGTAGCTGCGAGCATCATGCGCAGGTGACAGTACGTTTTGTCTCCGTTCCAAAACGTATTTTCACCTGTTATTTCTGTCTGCTGCCTGCTATTGCTGTCATTGCTTATTACTGTCAATTTTGAGGGAGAATACCCTGGGGTGGTAGTCAGGGGGCCTCACACCTTTCTCCTTCTTCCACCAACCTCTCGGGAAGACTTGCGGCCCAACGAAACAAGCTCAACAAAAAATATATTTAAAAGATATATTATTTGTAAGTTAAAAAAAAAAGGAAATAAAAAAACCTCAAAGTTTGTAAATATACTAGCCTAAAACAGATTGGAAGGGGTTCAAGAGAAGAAACAAGTTCTTTCGTCGTTCGATAGTTTTATCCATTAATGAGGAAAGATAACCCCTCAAAACTCTGATCCTTATATAGAGAATAAAAAACTGGATAAATTTTGCAGTCCTGCATACACGAACGCATACGCACACAAATATCCCACTTGCAAAAACTTCTATGGAAAGTCTGAAGTACTTTTGAACATTTCAATAAAATATTTTTCTCAAAAAACTGCTTTCGGGTTTTTTTTCTTTCTTGTGGAATGAAATTGAATAAAATAAGTGAAACAAATTCTAAATGCAGAGAGTTTTATTTGTATGGAATGTATGCAATATATTTTGATTCATTTGATTCCGAAGGGAGTAATTATTGCTACTGAAGTCCTTTACTTTCAAACAAAGACAAAAAAAATTTAAGGAAATATAATAATTTATAAAAAATGTACTCTTTAAAAAAGGCATATATATATATATATATATATATATTATTTTAACAAACAATTCATAACTTGTAAAAATCGAAAACTGAGCCCAGTAGGTTGAATTAATTTAAAAGGAAATTCATTTCAGTGTAGCCTTATAATTAGATGTGATTTACTGGAAAAAGAATAACCAAGAATGCATTCAGATAATAATATACTTATATTAAACATTCAAATCCCATCCAGAACGTAAACGAGTTTTATTAATTAAATTGATAAGATTTTTTTAAAAAAAATATTAACACAGCATAAATTTTAATGTTACTTTTCTGTTTCACTGTCGCAAATCTCACCAAGTAAGCTTTATTGGCGACAACACACAATATACACATAAAAAATGTTCCTATATAAATACTAGTTCTCATTGGTTTTTCATCTACTTTTGATGTATTATGATAGAGATATTATTGATAAGAAAAGATCTCTCTCTCACGGCTTGGTTTGAAAATGTGATGGTCAAAGTTTACCAGCTAGAATATTCCGTTTGGCATTGGTTGTACCATTTTTGGCGATTGTATAACTTGCGTCGGCGAAACAGTAAAATACCATTTTAATTTGTCAGTTTTCTTTGTTACACAAACCTAAAAAAAATGACAACAGAATAAATACAATAATGCATCGAAATTTTATATGATTTTATTCGACAAATACAACCTTTAAAATGAATCTTTTGAATGATTACTTATCAACGTGTGTGTGTCGCACTCTTAGCAAAATGAGGGCAGTTGGCGACGGACATCGTTATTTAGAATTACGGTCAAGTAACGAGGATGATAACTAAAACTGGTACTTCACTCTCCAAATTTCCTCATCGTGCCAACGGAAGACTAAATCTCGACAGATTTAACTTGACTTATTACCTCTACATATCGGGTCTTTTTAAAATGTATCAAAACGTACAATATAATGTCTATAGCAGTAAGTTGAGCTCACTACAAGAGTGATACAATAGAAAAAGCCAGTAGGTAATGCTATCATAATGTTTATATTAAATGAGAAAAAAAGAATTTAGAAATATAATGTAAGAGATGTACATTGAAACACAAGTTATAATGATAAACTATTGTATCAATACTATCTCTCTATTATATAAAAAATCGTTTTGATGATGTTGTAATAAATTTATTACGTACTTTCGCAACAAACAATGCCAGCGTTCAAGATAACTCACCAAATTAACAACCCCAATTTTGCATGTGTCGTACGCACTGAATTGACAACCATGTGTTTTGTTTCATATAGTGTCGCCAATATGGTTGCGATAGTACATTATATAGCAAGTTCTCGCAGAAAAATGTCGCAAAGATTGCTAGGACTGGAATCGTTACGTGAGAATTAAGGGGTTGTTTTGTTTCATACGAAGACTTATTTATAAACTATCAACAGAACTAAATACTGAACTTTCCAGGAAGATGCAACAGCTGCAGATTTATCAAAATCTGAGGAACTTATTAAGGTATCCGACTACGTTCGGAACCGTGATTTTGCAAAAGCGTATAAATGGATAATATTTATGATATTTAGTGTCACTTAGATTAGAAAATGTATATAAAATTGTTTTAAGAATATTATTACAATAAAAAAATTATTTAAGTACTATATTTTGAAAAAAAATGAACATCGAATGACCCATTTTCAAAATATTCTCCTTTTATGAAAAATGCTTCTATTATAATAATGTTTTGCCTGCATATAGATCAAACCTCTGTACAGAGGCTCAACCAGAATTTTTGAAATACATAACTTAGAACTGGGTTTATCCGTGTTTTACGACAACAGAGGGGAGAAATTTTAAGAAAAAAACGCCGATAATTATTTCAATTGGTTGTAACTCTGAAAATAATGTGAATTTTTCAAAAATTCTAGTTAAGACTCTCTGGAGAAGTCTTTACTTTACATAAGCGCGCGCGCGCGCGCGCACGCACACACACACACACACAATATTATTATTTTAGAAGCATTTTTTATATAAAAGGAGAGCATTTTGAAAAAAGATTATTCTAATTTAATTTTTTGTCAAAATATTGTATTTAAATAATTTTTTTTGTTAAAATGTCTTTAAAACAATTTAATACATTTACTCTAACCTAAGCGACACTAAATATGAAATTTTGAATGATGCTGCTTCAGTGATGAATACAACTAAAGAAGAGCACCAAAAACGCGCGCGCGCGCGAATTTTGTGAAAAAAGAACAAATAAATTGAACTACATAATACATGTAAATTACAGCTTTATAACTTTAGCAATGAGTATGAACACACACAGTTGTATAATTTCTACAATGGCGGTTGTTCCCCCTCCTAGTAACAAATTAAAAATATAATCAAATATTATGCGAATGGGATTAATAATAAAATCAAATACTTTTCACATTTAACAACATGTGTGTGAAATATGTTCTAAACATTGACAACTTCTTCATGTTTCGTAGCAGAATATTCTTTAATTCTTTTTTTACGATACTTCTTACATAATTGATTGTGTACACGTTGCAAACAAACCAAAATGAATTGGAATTTTTGTCAGGAATCTCAGTCATTTCGTTCAGCAACGATTACGATAGCTGTGATACACATGTCATGAAATAATTAATAAATCTATCAAGAAATATTATGAATACCTCAGAGACATTCAATTATTCAAAGATAATTACTCATGTTAACAGCGAGTGACAGCACTTAAACGAGCTTCAGAAGAAAAAAGTCGCCAAATATGCAAAGTATTTACATAAAAGAATTCAATTAGGGATGGGTAGGTTGTGGGTGTAAGTTTGGGAGTGAAAGGTTAGTCTAGTTCTGCAAGTGAAAGCATTACGTAACTGAAAAATTTGCATGAGTGCGTCACTGGAATGGTATGTTTCTTTCATTGTAATTTTTGGTGCGAATGGTAAATTGAATTAGAATAATCTTGTGTCCGCATGGGTAATAATAAGGTGGCCATTTTTTTACAATCAAAAGGAAGACAAAAAATTAAAAAAAAATTATTACTTAAATATATGAAACGTTCTAGTAATTCAAACAAAAATACGCTTCTTACGCTTACATTCTTTTTAATTTTTATCTTAAAAGAGTATTTTTCCATTGAATGTGAATTTTTTTGGTCAACATATCATTTTCTAATACATCGGAAGAATACAGCGCGGTTACATATATTAAGCAATTATCTCTATAATTAAATTTACTGTAATATTAATATCGATGTAAATGGCACTTCCGTGTTATACCGTCGTCAAACCAAAAGACATCGCTAAACGCCACGATGTGCTACCAATAGTGGTCACGCACACTTGAACGTAGTAATAATAACGGTGACAGCTTTTGGCGACATTTTTTGAATCGTCGACATTTTTCGATTGAGTGAAATTAGTCTACGGTATAATACGTGAGTACCCTGTAAATTTACCAGTTCAGATGTCATTTTAGTTATTTGACTGCGACTCAAAATTACAAAGTCCATCGCCAACAACCTTCGCGCAGTTTTTATAATGACTATAATTCAAAATTTTAACAATTTCATATTAGTTTTGCCTCGCTTCCTATTTTAGGGTAATTCAACCTCAATGCAATTCAATCTACTCTTAGATTTTGCTAGGAAATTGTAAAGACAATGGATATTTTACCTGACTCATATGATCAGAATAAATTCTCGAAAATAAAGAAAGCCTACTGTTAGATCTACCGCTAATTAAACCTTCTCCAACTTGATGACCAAATCAAAAATGGCAATTAACTCAAGAAGTGAAGGGCACTTATGGAGGAGAAGACGGCTGGAAATGAGGTCGGTGGGAAAGCCAGTTAATGATTGCTGATCCATCTCGTCCATCTTAGTAACTGGAGCGGTCTATCTCTAATGCCCAGAGAACACAGGCGTCATTGTGAAGCGCACAATGCAATCTTTCAGGCATAGAGGCGCGGACATGGAGTGAGTGCTTGATTGAAAAGACCAGCCACGAAGAATCTCGTGATTGATCAAGTTCGTGTCGATGGGGTTGGAAATTGCAGATCCGCCCTCTTCCGCGTAATTCTGAAAGAGGCTACTTCGTGTAGACTTTTGGCGGTTTGGTGAATTTTGAATGCGCTGGAATCCATATCTTTCGATAGGTTTAAACTAAGTTTTTATTTTGTTTTGTTTTGCTTTTCTGTTTGATGACCTGATGTTATTTGTGTTTCTTTTAAAACGTAGATCTTTTAACCCGGAAGCAGGCGCGCACTCAATACTAACGTTAATGGTCGTGCGGGGTGACTGAGTCACCCCAATCCTTCTTTTTTTTCTAATTTTTTTTTATTGTACACGATACAAATCATAATTACAGTGAATAACTTAATTAAAAGAAAGTATACTTGCCTACTTTTAAGGTATCCGACTTCGTTCGGAACCATGATTTTGCAAAAGCGTGTAAATGGATAATATTTATGATATTTAGCGTCACTTAGATTAGAAAATGTATATAAAATTGTTTTAAGAATAGTATTACAGCCAAAAAATTATTTAAATTACTATATTTTTGAAAAAATGAGCATCGAATGACCCATTCTCAAAATATTCTCCTTTTGTGAAAAATGCTTCTATTATAATAATATTTTACCTGTATATAGCTCAGACCTCTGTACAGAGACTCAACTGGAATATATTTTAAATATATAACTTAGGAGTGGGTTTATCCATGTTTTACGACAACAGAGGGAGAAATTTTAAGAAAAAAACGCCGATAATTATTTCAATGGGTTAGCCAACTCTGAAAATAATGTGAATTTTTCAAAAATCCTAATCCTAGTTCAGACTCTCTGGAGAAGTCTTTACTTTATAAGCGCGCGCGAAATATTATTGTTTTAGAAGTATTTTTATAAAAGTAGACCATTTTGAAAAAAGATTATTATAATTTAATTTTTTGTCAAAATATTGTATTTAAATAAATTTTTTTTGTCAAAATGTCCTTAAAACAATTTTATACATATACTCTAATCTAAGCGACACTAAATATCATGAAAATTATCCGTTTATGCGCTTTTTTAAAATCACTGTTCCGAACGTAGTCGGATTCCTTAAGGATGTTTAAAATTTTCTTTGATGATTTGAGGAAAAAATATCAATCAGAACCAGGAAGTTTCATTTGTGCATGACTTTAATAAAGGACACAAATCACAGACACTTTTTGCTAACATTATAGTAGTGTTATTTTCAAGCAAAACTGTCATATTTTGTTCAAGTTTTTGTAGTTTTATTGCACTTTGATGATGGACAAATAGCATGCTGAGCTTTTAATTGCTTGTGTCTTTTTGACAGGGCGAGGTGTGTCTTGTGCTACACTTATAGCTTCATATTTCCTTGATGGAGTTCTTTAGGCCGCATTTGAATATTTTCCTTTTAACTCAAACGTTTTATGTTCATCGCTTTTGTCAAATTTATTTTCGTTATCACGATAAATATGTGTTATTTCATCACAGGTTCTTCCCTTGCTTGATCAGTTTATACTTCCTTCAACAGAGATCACAGATTCTCATTTCATTTTTTTTTATGTTTTGCACATTTGCATAAACATCAGCTTCGGAAGGAGATGTTTTCAAGATAATTAAAACTCAACTCAAACTCAGTGGCGCAACAGTCCATGAAGGCCAGAGCCTACTGTTCCCATCTCAGTATACGTGACCATTGGGCGATTGCAGTAGGGATGAAGGGTGAATCGACCTTGCCTAGCCCGGGAATAGAACCCGGGCCTGTGGTGTGGAAGTGCGATACGCTACCACTTGACCACTGGGCCTTCAAGATAAGTAATTAGGCTTAAAAAATATACTTTTTTTCAATATTCATCATAACTCTCCTTATGGCAGGGATAGCGGTTGGGGTTACGAGACATTTTACCATTTTGGGACTTTTGACTGGAGTGCCATGAGTTCGAGACCTAGTACCTTTGAAGACTCGTCTTGTTGTGAGACTGATGCACGGTAAATCTGTCGTAGCTGAAATTTCTCTCATTGTCGAGAGATCATGGCGCTTGGAGAGAGGAAGGGGGTACTTCTTAGCCAGGTCGCGCGCGCGTCCCTCCATCACATGACTGTGGTTCCGAAATTGCAGGGATCTTCGCCAATATCCCTTGGTATTGTTTTATTTATAGGTGTAAAAGGTTAAGCGGAGCCACCCACTCATAACTCCCTTCCTAGAATTCAAAGATGTTTTTTTTTCTTGTTGTACGAGGTATTGGCATTCTTTCAGGATTTTATGGGATCTAATATTTATATACTTTATCAATAGAGCACAAAATATAAACCTGGAGAATATCACACATGTATGGCACATCTTTCCTCTAAGGATAATAAGAAAGAAAATGATTCAATATTTTGATGATACGTGAGAAGAATATAGACTTCGCTATTTTCTATTAGCAGAATATTTATTTTGAGGTTAGTTTAAGAGTACATTTCATGTTCATTGAGTTCCGTTTTTCAAATGGTAGTTGTTGTTTTTTATATTGAAAGTGACAATTATATATAGTAATTAGAGCATTGTTTTAATGTCGTGTAAATTTCTTTTTGAGAAAATGGAATTTACTATTACTTATTTTGTACTTCATGGAAATTTTTAGGATTGGATAAAAAACTATTTCTCATATATTGCATACCTTTTGCTGAAACGAGACATATATATAACTCAGTTTTTCATTTGAAGATGATGGTTGGATGTTTTTAATAAAGAATACCGATTTTATCTCATATTGAATATAGTTGACCGAAAACGGTTTAGTTTATCTATCTATTTCTATATGTAGGAGAAAAGTGAATATCTTTCTCACTCATTCACTTGATACCTTATTAATTCACTCACTCATCAAGAGGTATCCGGAGCTATTAGATCTACAGACTTGAAACTCGGCAGGGATGTTTCTTTTGTTAAGTAGAGATCTACTACGGACAGGTTTTAAGGAAATGAACTCTCTAAAAGGGTGGAAAAGGTTGCGGAGAAAAAGTAGATAAAAAGTTCTCGTTTTCGGACAATTAGACCTAAAGACTTGAAATTCGGCAAGCACGTTTCTTTCTGTCATAAGAGATCCACTAAGAACGATTTTTTTCTGAATCTTACTCTCAAGGGAAGTGTAAAGGAGTGTTAAATGTAAATATACTTCTGTTTCAGAAATTAAAGTCTTATTCTTATTAAATCAAGTAGGGAGTGCAATAAGAATGTTTTTGAATTCAATCGCAAATCTAGCGCTATGATTTAGATATCAATAACTAAAAACAATACATATAGTCATAAAGTATCATGTAAGCGAAGTGGGCGGTTAATGACAGGTATATATTTTTGAGGTACGTAGAAATAATGACCTTTGGGATTAAAAACGTAACAATATTTCATAAGTGTAAAAGGTAAATAAAAAAATGTTTTTCATAATTTATATATTTATGGTACTGAATGAAAAAAAGTAACAAAATTATCACATTTACTGAATCTGAATTTAAAGCAAAATCATAAGTACCCGAATAGTAACGGCATTATTTAAATACACAAACGTTAAGTTCTATGACGTTCATAACACGAACACTTGGCTCAAAATAAATATTTGGCATTTAATTATATATTCATTGAACTATATATACATTCGGAAATACTGGAAGCTATATTTCAAAATCAAAAGCGTAGGAACCACGTAAAGCGTTCTCACATTATGACATTTTCTAAATAAAAACTTTGAAACCATAACATTCACAGCACGAATTCTTGGCGTGAATTCATTGAAGCATTCAAATCGGAAGAAAGTTTTCTCTAGTCTTTACCGAAGAGTTTTCTTTTTTAAAAACATCAATACTTTCTGGAGGCAACAGCTGCTCTATCGAACTCGACATCTTTGGAAGAATATTCGATTTTTGCTCAGAGTTCAGGAAAATTCTTTGGACTCTTCAATAAAATTTCTTTCCGAGCACTGAAGTACATATTTATCGTCCAGAGAATAATATCCCCTTCTTCTATTCCTATTCAACTCGGTGTGGCGACCAAATATTTTTTATTCTTTGCCCCAAAACTGGGACAAGATTGAGACCACATGTCATTTGGCGCGAGAGTAGAAAATGAAAAAACATGACTTTGGCCATTCGCCAACAGATGATATTGTTGTCACGCACTGACTGTCGAAAGCTGCATGTATGTATAAAAAAGATGTTGCAGATTTGGGAAAGTCTGTTGAAAGGAATGTTTTTACTGCAAAGTGAAGTTTGTTTTACTGCTACTACTAAACCTTTAGAGGTCTCCAACGTAAGCGCATGTATTTTCATAGGAGTTTTTATGTCACAATATTTTGATAAAAAAAAGAAGAAGCAATAGAATTCTGAATGTGTTCTACAGGAAACACTCGCTCAGGAATAAATCCTATCTCGATAAAACATAATTTCCGAAAAAGTTATAATGCTATTTTAGCAATTGAATAGTGATCATTTAAAACTTGTGGTATATCTTCTTGCAATGGTTCAGTGAATGCAATGCATTGTAATTCAATAGAGAAAAAAATATGCATTTTTTTGCATTAATTTAGTTACTAAAAGTGATTAATTTATAAATATGATCACTACACTCTCATTCTTTTACTACATACTCCGCTTATAAATTGAAATCCCACCTATAACAAAGCAAAACCACAAAAATCATGGCTATGAATGTGAATATTAGTTAGCTGAATAATTTACCTAAGGAACCTTAAAAAATGATATCAGTTTTCTGAATGAGTATAAACTACATATACAACAGAAATTAAATTATTTCTAATAATAAATTTTCTCCTGACCAAGAATGAGAATAAAAATAAATACAAATTTATTGCAGATCTAGCTTTCAATAAATTTATACGAATGATGTATTGATATCCTTATTTATGATTGTGTGTCTTAACTCGATATATGTGATACTAATTGTATATCACTAACTTCGTCACTAATTCACAATTTTTGTTTGCATTAAAATATTTTATCTGTTTCAAATTTACCTCAAGGCAGACACACGATAGTTCTGAAGCTTGTGTGTGTGGTCAGAATTAACGTGCTAGATAGATCATTTTGTTCTATACGACAGTTCTATAAAGTAAATACTTTTACACCTCACACACACGTTATTTTTATAAATATTGATATAATTTTTGTATATTTTATATTTTGCAATCAGGAAATTGTGAAAAAATAAGGCAAAAGAATTATTTGTCGAGTGTAGTTTCGCGATTTCATCGTCTTCATTAAAAGATTGGCAAACTGTAGACATTTATTGAAAATATCGACAAATTTGGCTTGCACAAGTCACTTTACTTTTGGCAAAAGAAGAATTTTGGTGTATAGAATGGTTTATTGATTCCACGTAATAAACTAAAATACGATCAATGGCTGTGCATTATCAAAAAATCACAATCAGACATACAGACACGCTTGTTAGGAACATTTTAAGTCATGATGCATATTCGTAACCATGATGTACAAATATTTTTCTAAATTAAAACGGGTAATAATTTCTGTAAAATAAAAATTTAAATACATTTTCTTTTTCAGTTACACTTTTTGACGCTAAGTTCTGTAAAATATATGCTACAAAGTATTAAAAATCCCAGGGCAATTTTGGCACATTTCAACAAAAATGTATTTGTATCACTGGCGTAGCTAGTCCTGAGTGAGCCCTGTATCAAAATTCCTTGGAAGGCCCTTTTAACGTCCCCTTATCATTTTAAGATTGTTTGCTTACACATGTTGGGATTTCTTTAGCTTGAGGGGCTCATTGATACAGTTAATACGGCGGTTGCTACGTCCTTGATTTGCATAATATTATAAAAAATAGTTTTGCCTAATATATTAATAATAATAAGAAGAATAATTCTTCATAATAGTATAAAAACAAATTTTACACCACCGATTACAACAAAATAAAAAATTTAGTAAAATTTTACACTTTCAGAAGTTTGTTCTCAATAAAATACCACAATACCACGATTTACTCATTTTTTAATAAACGAATATTTCAACCAATATAGTTTTTAATCCACAAATGCAGAAATAGTAAGTAAAACACACAAATCGAAACCCAACAAAATGATTAAACCCAATATAGAATGTTAACCGAGTCCTTTTCTCTTCAGGAAACAGACATCAATCTTTATTCGGCTTCTTCCTTTGCATGTCTTTACCAGCTACAAAACGTTGAGGGCAAAACGCTGTTCAATCAATCGGAATAGAAAGACATAAAACCATGGCCACTTGCCAAGCATCTCGCTTTACGGAAGCTACATGTCCTGCTGGGCAAAGGACGACATGGGTACATTTAATGGTCATTCTCAACGGTCATCATCTTGTTATAAATTGGGCAAGTAAAATCTTTTACAGTGCTGCTCAAGGGTGGCCGAACCACTGGTGAGATTTTATACCGCCCAATGCATGGATGTTTTCTACAATTTAAATGTGTACACGTATTCATACCAGATTAAATCTTTTGTTCAATCTTTTTTAAGAGTTCTTTTGGTAAAATATTCAGTGAGCTGCATAAAAGATCGTATGTTTTGGTTTTGTACGCATTTGTAGTGTTGCTTTTGCGCTATGCTTTGACAGGAGGCGATTGAACAAGTGGGAGGTATTAACAAGCAGTTTTAATTAGTTTTCTTTTTTGTTTTTGTTTTCCTCTCACCTTACGATAAACAGTAGAGATGTTTTAGTGGGTTAAGCGATCGATTGATTAGTTTCTTTTCACTTCTTCGTTCTTTTTTTATTTGATGTTTTCGTGGGATTTGTTTTCAATGAGCTATAGAAGAATCAATTTGTTCCCCGATTCGGTGAAACATTTTCTTTATATAGATTGATCATGAATTGGGTTTTAAAGCGTTCATTTTTCAAACATCCTGTTGAATAGATTAATGTATTAAAATGATTGGCGGTTTTTTGTTTGAAAAATTTATTTGTGTTATTTTAACACTCCTTTAAATACAAATTAAGCTCTATAGAAAAGAATGAGAACGTGATAGCTCGGATGTAGTATAAGCTTCATTAAACGAGAAGAAACTGTTAAATAAATATTTTACTACAATAAAGTTTACAACAATTGTTTTCTCTTTGAAATATATCAATTTTGGTACATATACAGCCGAACCTGTTTTTGTGTGGTCTTTTTTTTATGCGATTTTTTTTTTTGTGCGACTTTTATGTGCGATATTTTTATGCGGTGTTTGAATTTTAATGGCCTTTGCGCTACTGTAATGTTTTCTATCTATTTACTAGTGGCGTAACGAATGTTAGGACCACCCTCCCACTGAAAGTCAGGTTTCGCCTTTAATATTTTATAAATTGGGTAAATACGCATTTAGCGTTAGTCAAGCCTTGGGCTCCTAGAGTCCTGCCCCGGACCCATACTTTAATATTTTATAAATTGGGTAAATACGTATTTGGCGTAAGTCAGGTCTTGGACCCCTAGAGTCCTGGTCCCGTGATGCGGGGATGTACGTTACATACTGAAATGTGGGCGCTTCAGACGCTCTGTTCACATTTGTTATAAATGGTCTCCCGACAATGCGCATTCAGTTGCTTCCTCTCAACGTTCCAGCAGCCCGCACTTGATTGAAGACGAAGCGTTCAATGACAGTGACATTATCAATATTTTGATAAATTATGAAGACGTCCAAGAAGACAGATTCTTTGAGAGTGGATAAAAATATACAGGGATCCAGCTTTTCAACAAATTGGAAAAGCATTAAAATAGATTCCAGTTAAGAAAGGAGTATAAAATTTCAAAAAGGGCTTCATTCATGTATAGCTGGTTATCGTGACATTTACAAGCAACTGTGTGTGTGTGTGTGACCACCCTTCCTTCGTCACAAAAACTTATCTCTTACTTTATGTAACCAAAAAATAAATGAATTGAAATTGCACCTTCAAGTGACGAAAGCGATTTTGAACTTATTCATTACAGGACTTTGGATTACGATGAGTAGCGATGAATTATGTATGTACATTTTAAAGACTTACTTATCCGTATATACAATGAGAAATTATATGTTTTAAAATGTTTCCATGTGTAGTATTTAATTATTTATTTTATTATGGAAGTACGCTTACATAAATTTCATAAATAATTGGCATATTTTATAAATGCGACTTTTCTTATGCGGTCCCTATCCACCGCATAAAAAAAGTTTTTGTAGTATTCCACGTATTAGTTTGTTATATATAGGGGTATGAGGGAATTCTTGAATATTTTTGTGCGGTCGGTCCTATCTAGCACACAAAAACAGGTTCAACTGTATAAGTGATATACCATCGACCAATTTGGCCAAACAAATAGACATTGTGCAAAGTCAAAAATTGGTGCTAAATGATGACGTCGTTATTTATTAATGTGTTTGAACGTGCTGAAACGTTTTCACTACTAGCTGAATATTGCGACATTTGGTATAATGCGTAAATACTATCTTTTGAGCTAATAATAATACATCTAATTGTTATTTGAGTATAGGAAAAATCCTCACAGAGGCATGTATATCTTGAGTGGCTTTGTGACGGGTTCTATTCGCGGTCCTTCAACTAATCCTCTTGTGGAAATTATTCTTTAACCATGGTTTTTGGAGATTTTATACTAATGTAAATGCTATTTAAACTCTGGCAAGGGATGTGTTAAAGTTAATCGTGGATCGTTAATCGTGAGCATCTAGTCATTAATCGTTAGTAGTGTGTCGTTCGTCCTTAAGTTATCATTCGAGCCAGACTGTAGCAGTTTAGGAAACAGCCGACAAGTGATCTACAGCAGTGGTTCCTACGGACCTCCAGGGGTCCCCGATATTATTCAGGGGTCCGTGAAAAATTAAAATTGATTTGAGGATCCCTGAACAACGTCAAGGGGTATGCGCTAGGTTTAATAAAAAAAATTGATCAATTTTTATTTTTATGGAAATTTAAATAAATAACAAGTATTCACTTGGAAATTCCCGACTGGGTGTTGAACCCTTTTTGCTCGTGGACTTACTCAAATCCCAAACACAGATGAATCTATACTATTACAGGAGCATTTTATTGAAACATCCGCAAATGAGGGACTTAATAAATCACACACAATGTTTGAACAAGGACACCACACATTCTGGTTACGAAAACAGATCCCAATTTTATATCCTGCTTTCCTGTCTTCCAATTTGGTGGAACGTGGATTCAGTTTCGTAAAAACCCTCATCACACACACACACACACACACACACACACACACACACACACACACACACACACACACACACACACACACACACACACACACACACACACACACACACACACACACACACACACACACACACACACACACACACACACACACACAAACGATTAAAACTAATGCTCGTGGAGGTGCTACTCACAAACGTTGAGACGGACATAAATACATTCATAACACATCACACTAAGTTCATCCAAGTCATTAATTTTTTAAAAAAATTTTTAAGCAAAAGTTATAATTTCAATAAATAATTCTTTAGCAAAATGGTTTTTTTTAATTTGTAATTTTTATACTACGCATTTATGAAGCTTTTTTTTACTTAGGGGGTTGACTTTAAAAAGGGGTCCGTGAGCAAGTTTTGACTATAAAAAGGGGTCCATAGGTTAAAAAGTTTGAGAAACTCTGATCTACAAGATGTGATCAAGAAATAAGAGCACATTTGATAATCTCATAAGCTTAGATTAGGAAACTAATTAGATTGGTCCCTCGGTCATTAAACTGGAATTCATCATAAGTTGATCAGTCATAAATAAAAAGTAATTATTTTTATAACAATGTCTGCTCCTTCAATGACCCTAACTACACCTGCAACCTTCGAGAGTTGCGATAACTTTAATTCAATCAATTAATAAATCAGAATCCTTGATAGATATTTTTAAAAAAAGTAACATAATATCTCATAGATTATACCGAGACAAGATTTCCTGTTGCTAGAAAAATTAATATCGCCAATTTAAATAATAAATCTATGCAATACACTCAGAAAAAATGATGGACAGCGATTATTTGCTTCTAATAAAAATAAGGGCGTAAGTGGAGGAAAACTCCAAAGAGGTACTCTTCAACACCCTTTTACAACAAATGCTTTTATTCGCACCAAAGAGATAGCTAACTTGACGTGCAGTATTAAAGCGTGAAAGCTCGTAACACCCTTTTTCGAATAAATAGAAAAGAAAGAAAAACATGGGAGAGGTGGGGGAGGGAGGGAGAAAACCCTCTGCTCCAGCAAAATGCATCAAATGTCAGGACAACACAGGAATCGATCCCATATTGTTCAAGCTATGCAATGACATGAAGCAAAATTAATGCTGAAAAATTACCTTTCACCAATGTAGAGCATCGACATTTCCATTTTTCAAGCAACAAATAGAATATCCTTCTTTCAACTGTCTTTCCACGAAAAATCGGTTACCAGGTTACGTAAGGTAACAATTTTTTTTTTTTAAATACAGCTATAAACTTATTCACCTATTGATATTTTGGCACAAAAGTCATTCAATATTGTGTACCCTTTTTTGGGGGCGGAGTTAAAAAAACCTTTCTATTTGAACTACGTATATATATAACTTTTTCTCTTAAACATGATTAGAAAATTGGAAAAAGGGTTGTTTTTTATTTTCCATCAAATGGTTTATCTGCATTTTTGTTTATTGGTTATTATGAAACATAGATTTGTTCTATACTTAGTTTTATTTTTGGTAATATACTTCGGTATCTATTTATTGTATTACCATTAGGCTGTATTGATTCTTTAATCACCAAAACAATAATAATTAGTATAATTATTTAAAGTTTGATTTATCGTTGTCTTGGTGTGTATATGTGGACTTGAGGTTGTTAATTATAACCCAATAAATCCAAAAGTTGCGCGTTCAGTGACCTTTTCGTCATATTGATATCAATTGTACCTGTAAATATTGCATTAGAAGTACACACATTTTTTGCACCTGTTGTGGATATTCTAAAAGAAATATGTAATTTTATGTAAGTTCTTGCAGAATGTTCGATGAAAGATTTCTCAATGGAATATCCAATGCCGTATAAAATATAAACATTTTTAACGTAGCTAATTAATGTAATTGGTAAATTATTCCTAACGCATGTGAATCCTTACAAACGAGGAATATTAAAATTATATTTGTGGAATATATGAGATATAAATAATTTTTTAATAAAGTTTAAATTACAAAAACATCGAAAATTACGATCTTCGTGTAAAATTTTTCTGTTTTTAGGATAAACTTTGTTGGAGAAAAATAACTTTTATGAATCTGATACAGAAGTTTTTTTTTAATGTCTTTAGAGAAAAAACATATAATAACAACAATATTCTGTAGCATAACAATCAAGAAACAAAGAAGGAACTTATGAATGGAACGAAATTTCTCAGTTTTTTTAAAAGGAAAATTTAACATGAAATAATATATATATAATCTGTTCTAACGTACCTATATCAGTAACATAAACCAAACGTGTTGCATTTTGCTCGTAATAGATTAAATTCATGATGGTCACATGATAACGGCAATCACGCGTTTCCCATTGATTAAAAATTGGCATATTAATTGTTCAACTTGCAAAGTTTAGATAACATTTAAAATTTGATATGATTGGGTAAAGATTTCAAGTGTTAAAAAAGAAATTCTTCAAACAGTTTTCACAAAATTTAAAAAAAATACTTACATTTTACGAATACTTTTAAATTAAGTGCATTTTGTTTAATTATGTGCATTATTATATTGTTGACAAA
This sequence comes from Trichonephila inaurata madagascariensis, assembly GCA_019973955.1. Classification (NCBI taxonomy): domain Eukaryota; kingdom Metazoa; phylum Arthropoda; class Arachnida; order Araneae; family Nephilidae; genus Trichonephila; species Trichonephila inaurata. The sequence goes on from BMAV01012599.1 coordinate 19,109, forward strand.
TATGTACCTTTTAAAAGAAAGTTTCTGCAAAAAGCAAAAGTTGGCAACAGTGACATTAAACTAATTGTACTTGTTCTATTTGTAAAACTCAGATAAAATTTCAAATTTCATATATATAGATGTTTAAATGTTAGGGAAAAAAATTTCTTCAAAAAGATTTTTTTTTTAAATTAAAAAAAAAAGTCGTATTTTATGCTTATACTTTTAAATAAAATGCATTTTGTATACATATGTACTTTTTAAGAGAAAGTTTCTGCAAAGAGCAAAACTTGGCAACACCGGAGCGCGTGAACTGATTAATTGGAAACACAAGATAGTTTTTATCGTGTGACTATGACGTCACATGAGTTTTTGAATTGATTGGCTAGATTCACGTGGCTTTCACTATCATGTGATTATGACTTCTCATGAATTAACCTCATTGGCTGAAAACGCGTGATTATATTTATGATATAATTATGACGTCGTATTAATTTATTAACTGATTGGCCGAAAACACGTGGCTCAATTATCATGTGACTATGACGTCCCATGAATTTAGTCCAATGTCAGTTAAAGAAATTACAAGCAAACTTATTGAATATGTTGCCTTGGAAACGGGAAATTTATTAATTTTCTTGTTTCGCGGAGGATACTGCATTCATTTTCGAAATCCAAATGACGTGTCCATATCGAAACATTTGGCGCATTAACCCTCTCTGGTATGCCAAATGTTTAATAACAATAAAACTAAAGTGACACAATCTCCTTATTAAGTATAATTATATTATTATAGTATAATCTGTATAGCTTCAACATGCTTTGGGTCATACTTCTGACTTCTTACTCATAAGTTAAGATAGCATTAATTTTAAAAAAGCAAAGTTTTTGTATACACACAGAAATTCACACTCCATGCTGAATATATACAGAATTAATCGTATTCAAATATCCCATTTGAGAAAAGTAATTGAGGAAATTATTTTACTGAAATATTGGCGACAAAACCCAGGAGAAGATCATAAGTACGATCGATAAAATGCCAGCATATAATTTTTAATGATATACGTAATATTTTCTATAACTACCAGAATTTCTCTAAGGAAGCTCGAGAACTAGATTGTATTCTGGGTACATCTTGGTCATTATTCACTCCCTGAAGCTTATTAAACGAAATCAGTTCTTTAATTATACAATAATCTGTTTGTCTAGACAACGGATTAGTCAAATTACCATTCATCAAGTTGTGCCGAGCTTTTCATCAGCTGTCAACCACATTTCAAAATCATCAATTTTTCAAAGGAGGTGAGGTTACGATGTTATAATTCTAACCTTTAAGTTTGACATACTTAATCGAGAAGACGTGATGAGAAAAGACAATGACGCGTTGTAATAATATGACATAGTTATAATAATAATCTAATTTTACCCACACACCCCTTTATATTGTGTTAAGGTTGGCAACATCAATCATTTTGTTACTCTTAACTCATGATTTCCAAATAATAATTTAGAAATAATGTATAGAGTTGTTTCGTGAAGTAAAAATTGTAGATATCTACTGTAATTGGTATTGATATTGCTTCGGGTATTGGAGATAAATATATAGTTAAGGATATTAAAAAGAAAAATATTTCAAAGAAAGGGTACTAATTCCCAACAACAATCCATGCAAATTGTTGAGTATGAAGACGTATCAGAAGCGCTTTTTTGTTAAAAGAAACAAAAAGTGTAATGCTTAATTTACTATTCAGGAGTTATAGTGACTTAATTAGATTGTATAATATTTTTAAAAGGGAACAAGAAACTTCGTTACTGTTGATCGATTAGAATATCAGCTAAATTTAAAGACAGTCAGTTTCTTTAATTACAGAAATTGTTTTACGCAAAAGCAACATTACTTATAGAACAGACAACATTTAATTACAGAAATATGACTTACCAGAGCATTCATTAAATCTAAACATCTAATTAAGCGCTATTGCAATGCTATACAAATATTATATAGTTCCTTTTCTAGAATACATACGTAACTAGCTGGTACACCCGTTCTTCGCATGTGTCAATTGAAAAATAAAACTGTAAAGATCCAAGGATAAAGAAATTTCTTATAAGTTAATTTTAAGTGAATTGCAAATTAAAAGGAAAACGAAAAAGCTTGTAGCATATCTCTGCTCAACAAAAATTCCTATCTGCCAAATTTTAAGCCTGTATGAGTAATAGTTGAAAAAAGGGATCAATTTTGTCTATAAAGCTCCCGCAACCCCCTTGTGGGTCGACTTCTTAATATCCCCCTCTTAACCGATCTCGGCTCAGCAAAAATGACACACGAACCAAATTTCAAGTCTGTAAGTCATATAGTTCCGAAGATCTCGTGATGAGTTAAGAGAGTGAGTGAATGAGTGAGAGAGTGAGTCGCTTTTCGTTATAGACATATATTCCATTTTTCCGAAATTCAAACCGTTTGTGGCAATATTAAATTCTGAAATTATTTCCCCTAATCTCCATACCATAGAACATCTTTTCCACATAGGTAGATTTCGATTATTTATAATTTTTTTTCTCCAAATAATCACGATCTACCCTATTGTACAAGCCTTTTGAAATACAATCTTAATTGTTCATTAGCTAGCATTGAAAAAATAGCTAAAAAAGATAAAAGACATTATTTCGTAATTTATAGTTTTCTTTAAATACAACAAACACACATATGTATAACATTTAAAACAAAATAAATAGAATCGTAAGCATATTCAACACTCTGAAATTGTTTCAATACCTTGAAGAAAATATAGTTTAAAAAATATTTTTCTTTCTATTGATGTAAAATAATTCACATCGATTAAGCTCAACCCTCTCCATCTCAAATAACCAATGCCTACAATGACCGCATTCATAGCTTCCATTTTTATTCTTGACTAACTGTCAGCAAGCCATCTGCATTTCACAGTCAAATATCAACCACACAAGTAAAGAAGTGACATATCCCAATTACAAATTTAAAATCCGAAACCTTGAAATGATACAAGGTACGGCTTTTAAAGTCAACCCCAAATCGTTATCATCGTGGGAATCTTGAGCTCTACTTTAATGCTTTTGGATCATAATTGCTGCTGTCAATAGAAGTTTTGAAAGCTGTATCTTTTGGCTTAGCATCGTAACATGCGCCACCCAGGTTACTACGTCTCGTCACATGGGTAACGGCTAAGTCGATGTGACAAGCAGCAATTACATAGTCTCAACCCTTTTTTTTATACATAAATATCATTTTCTAAATCATAATCCCATGCCAAGAAACAGAAACCTCTTTGTCTCAAGATTTGCTCCAATAACGAGTAAACGGTTAGCTATAAAAATTGTGTATTTCAATCCTGGTTGGGGTTGACCAATGAGAGCTCTGTTTTTCTGACAGCCTAATTGGTGAATAAATTCGCAGCCTCGGGACGTGATGAGATAAACACGCTTGGGAATTCCAGCAGTGTGCGTGTAACTCGGGTAGGCGGGGATGCAAAAACAAATATCATAACTCACATCGGAATTGAAATGAAAAGAACTTTCGGGAAGGTTTTTGGTGGTAACGAATTAGAAATGGCATATGCTGCCCCATTTGCAATTGTGATTTAAAGAAAAATATAATGAGGCATTTCTGATTAGGACGATAAGAGATGTGGAAATGTTCAATAAAAATTTGGTTGTTGTTAATGACTGTAGTTCTGACTTGTTCGTTAAATTGCTGTGGGTATTCCAGAATTCAAATCGCGTTTTGGGTCTTTTTATTGTAATGTTGGAAACAAATAATTGGCGCGAAGTAAATTATGACCTTAATGTACTATATAAGTTTAAATATTCAGAAATTGTTTCAATGGTTTACCGTTAATACATACAAAGAAACAGAAAAAGGCCAGAAAGTAGTTAGTTACCCAATCAATACGATATTTGAAGGGGATAGGATTAACCCCTTCAGCGGTCAATTTTTTTGTCCCGAAATTCCAAAAGGCACATTTTTTATTGCATATAACTTAGCATAATACTTAACAGAATGCGAAAATGGAAGAATATTATTTTAATCTTCAATTTTAAAGTTTTCACGCTATATTTTATGTTGTACAACACAAGAAACCCTAAATGTTTGCTTTTTATAAGTACACTCTCCATGCTGTGAAAATGTTTCAAATATCTTAAAAAATTTCTCTCATACTTACAAAAACATTTCATGCCTTTTTTTTTTTCAAGTGGTTGAGGATTTTCTGCGTGTGTGTATGTAGGTATGCACACACAATTTGAAGCATGGTGTAGAACTAAGTCTTACATTACAATGGGGACAGATAAAATAACAGTTTTTTGAATTATCTTTCCATTTTCATTTTTTTCTCAAGAAACAAATTGCACACTGCTTTGCCAATCCCCGTTCTTCATCGAATATTTTCAAGAATTTAAATTTCTGCCTTCAGTGAAAAATCCCTACCTTCTCCACGAAGAAACCCCTGAGGAGAAGTATTTCGGGGACACAAACTGCATCTCTTAAAAGAACTAGCACTAATATTCACAGTAACTATAACAGTCGTTCGTGAAAATTCTGCTTTCTGTTTCAATATATTTGTTTTAGAATCACGATTATTTATCCGGCTACACCTCAAAATCGATATTTTCGAAGGGTAATCAATGGAACACTTTAGCTTCTGTGACGCCAAAGATTCGTTAAATACGTAAACACAATTTATGCTGCTTCCGTGTAGCAGCTGCATTTTTATTGCCTCCTAAACAATCATTTTCATTTTACGGTACATTTACTAAACGTCTTACGATTTCCAGAACTTCATCTTTAAACCTTGTATTCAACTCCGATACACATTCTTGATCAATGTGAATCATACATTGATACATAATTCAAATCAATACGATTTTTATATAACATAAGCATCTGATTTCAGCGATGACTTGTTTTGGATTATAGAATGTTTTAGGAATAATACTGCTTTCTCTAAACTCTTTCTCTGTTAAGGTCTGTTTATTAGTAACAGACTTGGTTATTGCTTTAGCAGAAGGTTTTTTTAAAGGAATGGAGAATCTTATATTCGGAGAGTAAAATTTTTCCCAACTTATATACACCATAAAAACTCATTTATTTTTTTAAAAAAAGCAGTTAGGTGATATTTTTGGAATTTCTAAATTTACTTATTCGCACTTTTTCGCATTTAATAGTTTTGTATTACTTTTTCTCTCGCGAAACTAGGTAAAAAGGATTACAGAAATATAATTCAAAATGCTATCAACTCCCTAATACTAGCAATAAGATTTTCGTAGAATTCAATGTTTTGAGGAGTATTATATTTATTTTGAATGAAACTTTTAGGGTCCTTTCACACGAGCTAGCTTTGCCGCACATAGCGGAAGGAACAGTCAGTCAGGAGCTAGTTTTGAATTGTGACTCAATCAAGCTCTCTAAAACCAACTAAAAGGATATTCTGGAAGTTATGCTCTTCACACGCGTATACTTGTGTATTGAAAATGGAGAAGCGTTTTATTGCTTCTTAGAATTCTTTAGATCAGTTTTCCCTAAGCACTCTTTTTATAGTCAACTTTGTTTCCATGGGTGAAAGGAATTTTATACCCTCTTCATACAAAAGGAGTGGTGAAATAAAACGAGTTGCCTGGCGCAAAGTTGCCTAATGTAAAACTGGCCTTAAGAAACATTGATGTCAGGGAGATTCAAAAGAGAAAAAGAGGGAGGACAGAGCAGTTTAAGGTATCCGACTACTTGCGACTTTTTTGAAAAAATGAAGATATGGGGATTTTTTTGTGATTTTTAGGTTTAATTAGTATATTTTAAGCAAAAAATCGCAAAACTGAAAACAGAAATTTTTTTTTATTATCATTAAAATGGGAAAAAACTGGTCAAAATGTACAAAAATTACATAAACGGAGCCCACTCTGTAGAAAAAATTTTCGAACAAATTCTCAATTTTTCAATTTTAATGTGTTACTTTGTTATTCATGTTTGAATTGACCTTCAGGATAATAGATATTTTAATTTTTACAAAAACTAGTGCCCTCTATCTTAGTGACTATATGAAATTGCTTAAAAAGCAGTGATTATATTCACATAAAGGACTGTAAATTTTGAAATAATACAGTGATTGATAAATCTGAAGAACAAAACACTTCTACTGTTATACAAAACATTTACAAAAAGTTTCATTAAATTATTTACAAAACTTTTTGAGCAATCGCTGTCCGCGTTTGAGTTTTTCGAAAAAAACACATTTCGAGTAAAACGCATTTTAAAGTTTGACATCTTGTGTAAAGTTATGGCATCTTCTTTAGTTAAAACACTTGTAGTTTTTGTTCTAGTGAATGGAAAATAAAAAGATTGGTATTTTTATTAAGCTAATAAGATGGTCTATAAAATAAAATCATAAAACAAATTAATCAATTTTTGAAAAAAAATCATGATTTTAGGGTAGTCGGATACCTTAAGAGATTGAAAAAGCCATTAGTTTAGTTCAAATAAAAATATGAGTAAGCTAATTCATTTCATTACTTTCTAATAAAAACTCAGAAAAGGGTTACATTTGACATAGTTTAAATATATTAATGCAGAATTTTAGAGTATTGGTACCATCTTGCAAAAAAAAAAAGTTGTAAAGGTATCTTTTTTGTTACAAAAATGATATATCATATTTTCAGAGAAGAGGAGTATACTATCGGTACTCTTATTTCATTATTGCATTTAGAACAATTATTTCATATGAAAATATTACATCCAGAATCAGAAGTTTTGCCTTTAAAACCGTAATTTTTGAGATTACCGTTATCAGTGGTTATTATTCATTTTACAGAGTAAATTTTTTTTTAATTTCGAAAATTATAGCAAAAATACCATCTTGGGTAACGGATACTTAAGTGAAGGAATCTAAAATCAAGCGAGAAATAAATATAAGGTAGAACAAAACTTTTTTTTTCACAATCAGTGAAAAATTCTGTTTAGTTATTTAAAGAAAAACATTTTAGAAATTCCTGAAGGGAAGATTCTAAAGTGAAGTTAAATACAGTTTGTTTAATTTAATTCTTTTTGGTGAAATAACATCAAATTACTTGACGAAGAAAAAAAATGGCACACGATTATCGATTTAATTATTATTAGTTTAATTCTTTTTATAGTGAAATAACATTAAATTATTTGATCAAGAAAAAAATGGCACACATGAATATCGATTAATCGATTTAATTATTGTTAATATAATTCTATTTTTGAAGAAATAACTTCAAATTATTTCATGAAGAAAAAAAATGACACACACATGAATATCGATTTAATTATTAATCCCTACATTTTTACTGTTTTTTCAGGTTAATCATCCTGTAGTTCATTACAAAGATTTTTCCAAGACTACAAATACACTTTTCCACGTTTATACGTAAATCAAAACTGTTATTTTTGTTATAGCATTCCTGCCTAATCCTTCAGAAGATTTATTACACCTATTAATAAAGTCGTATTTTGGGGGAAATATTACTTCAATCATTTAGCTGCCCAGAATGTCAACTTCTCAACTCCTGTCCTAGGTCGATACTGTAAACATGCATAATGATGATAATGAAGACGACATTTTAAAAAATCCCCCACCAACAAATCCTGTCACGCAACCACAAGCCCCCTATTAGTCTAAACCCAAATTCCAACCCGTCTTCGGTTTTAATTTTTTTTCCCAACACTTTACGAGATTAAAATTACCGGGAAAGAAAAAAAAAACTTAACAAAAAAGGCCTTAGAGCTGGACCCCCAAGTTGTTTTTAAAATCACAAACGTCCTTAATAACAATCAGAACCTTAATAGTTCAATTCTGTCCAAAATCTTATGCCTTTCTACGTCAAAGCGAAGCCCCTTTCTCCACAAAGGGGAAATGGCGGGAAAAAATATAAAAAAAAAATTCCAGACCGTGTTCTCTAATTGAGATGAAGGGATCTGAGACTCGCATTTACACTCTTCATTTTCAGTTGGAAGATACAGGCTGTTTCTGCTATTTGCTACGTACGTTTATAGAAGCAATTCGTTACGCTGACGACATAGAAAAGTAATTAGCGATATCTCTTGGACATTAGCTGTACTTAATATAAATATTAGATTTGTGATTATTTGTTGAAAAGGTTATGCGTGTAAGGTTGAATTAAGATATAGAAATGCTGTGCCGATTTTGGGAATATAATCTCTCGTTTGTTTTTTTTTAAAACACCATGTTAAATAAAAGTATAGCGGAGATATGTGTTTTTAAGTAATATATATCAATGTGCGTGTCCTGGAGCAGGATTCAAACCTGATGGTGAAGATTAAAGTTTTAATCCTGCAAAAAGAAGGAAGAAAAGAATTGTATCAAACACGCTATTTCTAAATATCTTCGTCTTTTTTTCTCTTTAATATTTATTTATAACTAGCTAGTATACCCGTTCTTTGCACAGGTGAGTTAAAAAATTAAACAATACAGATTAAAGGATAAAGGTTTTTAAATTTTGGGGGTTAACGTGTTGCAAATTAAACAAAAAAAAAAAGCCTTTTGTATGTCTCAGCTGAACAAAAAAACCGTATTTGTTAAATTTTAAGTCTATAGATCTAAAACTGATAAAAAAGTATTTTTTTGTTTTTAAATTTGTAACGCCCCATAACTCTCTTGTGGGTCGATTTTTTAAAAACCTTCCTAAGCTGATATCTGCTCAAAAGTAGCATATTTTTTAAAAATTTGTGTAATTAATTCTTAAAAAATTAAATAATTTATATCTAAAATGTAATACGTTAATATTGCTTTCTGTAGTATTTATTTTATGTTAAAATTATAATATTTTAAAAAAAAAGCCGTTCCTTCATTTTAATGGCGTTTAAACCAGCGACCCGGGTTTGGGGATAGGCTAAGTTGGCATCCTTTTGGCGACCATGTTTTGGCCGGGAATTTTGAACGGTGCAGAAAATATATGCTGTCGTTCCTCCGGTGAGGGCCCAAGAGGATATCCGAAACCTTCTCCCCAAAAATACATATACAAGCCAATTTTCGCAGTGATCCCGTTGAATGGTGTTGGATGAAGCGGGTCATATATACAAACATCCATTTATATATATATATATATATATATATATATATATATATATATATATATATATATATATATATATATATATATATATATATATATATATATATATATATTTTTTTAATTTTTAAGCCTTTATTAGGCCTTAGAAAGTACACTTCCCACCAACTTCATTAATTTTTAAATCTCAATGGGAAGCCGTTTTCCCACCTATGATTTGTGCTGCTAACACGACAATGGACTAAATTCATGTGATGTCATAGTCACATGGTAATGACGTTTCTTTTTATCCAATTATTTCATAAACTCATGTGACGTTATAGTCACAGGATAAAAGCAATCATGTGTTTCCAGCTAATCAGTTCATAAGCTTCATTGTTGCCAACGTTTGCCTTTTACAGAAACTTTTTCTTAAAATTGCATGCTTGTCAACAATAATAATGCACATAGGTATACCAAATACATTTTATTTAAAATTACACGCATAAAATAGGATTTTTTAAAATCTCTTTGAAGAAATTTTTAGTATAACATTTGGGAATCTTTACCCGATTGTGTGAAATCTGAAATTTTATCTAAGTTTTACAAATTGAACAACAAGTAGTGTTAGTTTAGGTCTGTTTTGATTTCAATGAAGAACACGTGTTTATCTTTATCTCGTGACCGTCATGAATTGAGTTGAGCCCATTGACTTTTTTGGATTTTCGAGTCGTTAATGCAAAGGAAGACCTGAAAATTCTCTGAGAAGCAATAAGACTGCTCCAGATGACGTACAATTGACTAAAATTGGTTCTCACATGCCAATTTCACAAAAAGGCATAGACGTTGCAGTTTGTGATCTACAAAACCACATGAGAACAAGATACGTTTGTACAGCTAGCAAAATCCCACAATGTTTCGATATCTGTTTTCTGAAATTTCAAGGAAATTAATATGAATAAATTTTTAAGTTGTTGAAAACAAAATAAACCTAGTTAATTATTCCTCTTGTAGATTCTAGTATTAGCAAACTATATTTTATAAATATCAAGCAATTCGATATAAAAAGAAATGTATTAAAACATAAGATGTCCTGCATTTGATTAACTTCTGGTAGGCGGTGGGAAACATACTTCTCACAAAAAATGGTTTTAAAAATCAAATTAATTTTAGGTAATAAGCCAAATGAATTTCTTTTCATAAATCAGTCTCAATACCAAAAATATTTTAACATAACATTGAAATTAAAAAAAAAAAATTGTCCTAAAAAGGGTAAAATGTTTTGTCCCAAATTCGTTTGGCCGAAATTCGTTTTCCATTTCTCAGGAATTTCCTTAATAGGTTTAAAACTCCAATCAAAATTTTAATTTTGAATGATTGCACCACGATTCCCAGGGTAATTGATATCACGAATATCATGGTGAACGAACTTGAATTGAGTCATGAATTCGTGATTTAAAACCACCTAAATACGTCGTAAGAAATGATGGAAGTCTCTGCATGCAAAATCAAACAAATATTTGAAGTTCTCGTGTTGTATGGAAGATGTCAGTTCAGATGCAGCCTTCATGATCTAAACATTTTGAAATTACGAAGTTTAGCGTCAATAGCTTGCCGTATTGAGTTAGAGTGGCACCATTATAATAATAACAATTAATATATATAAAAAAAACTTTTAAGTCAATTCCTACTTAGATCAACAAAGAAAATTTTTATTTTAGCTACTTTTTATTAAATAGTTACAATTAATTACATATGACAGAATCACAACATTATATAAGTGTGGTCATTAATTTTTATTAATTATCATTAAAGTATCGTATTGTCATCCAAAACAATCGTATCTATAAAATTTCAGTTCAACTGAATGCTTTAAAACGTGAGGAAAAAAAAATTCCTTTTCAAGTTTTGACACAAGTCACCAAAAATGATGGCAATGTGGCTCTATTTGTAATTCTTCAAATAATTAGTTTTAATTAATTAATTTTTATTAATTATAGTTAAATAATTGTATTGTCATCCAAAATAATCTTGTATATAAAATTTCAGCTCAACTGAGTGCTTTAAAATGTATTTTATTGACGATTGAAAATTCCACCAAGATAAATAAATAAATATATAGAGAGCGCGAGTTAATAGTAGGAACTGAAAAATAGCCCCAGTGGAGGACAGAATAAGCAATATTATGTTATTAAATGTATCATAAATTCCTTATTCTTTCTGTCTTTTGCTATCATGGAAAAGATCTTTGTGTGATTTATTTCATTTTATTCGAATTGTCTTCAATAGGATTAGTTTTCATCTGTTTAACAGAATCAGTGTTTTTACAGTAAATATATCTTTATTAGGGATTTAGAGCAACAAAGGCTAGAATCAGTGTTTACCAAAACTTAAAATAATATTTAAAAAAAATGGGTAAATACGTATTACACCATAGACAAGTTTCGCCAAATCAAAAGATATCGCTTATTCAAGAACTGTCGCCAAATGCTGCCATCGTTATTATTAGTGTTTTTGAATGAGCGCGGGAACGGTTTTCCGCTATTGGCTGCATAACACGACATTGGGGGACGTCTTTTGATTGGACGAAAATGATTGATGATATAAGACGCAAATACTGAAAAATCTAACTAGTTTTTTGAAATTAAATTTGATTCGAAGTCATTCTTTTTAAAGAAAACGTTTTGTTACCGTTTTACAACATTAATATTTTGTGTAACATACATAGATGAAATATAAATACGTATCATATTATTCTCTTAAATCTCGCTTTGTACTAAAAGGTACTACTATATTAATACAAAAAGAAATCAATATTGACATGTTTGTTTGAAAAATTAGAGTCCTACAAAGTATCGCTTCGTAATGATGAACTAAAAACTATATTCCATGTACAAAAACTAAATAAAAAAAAATAAAAGATGAGATTTATATTCGCATTAAAAACCGTTGCGAAAATGTGATATTCGATGATATTTAATAAGAATAAGATCTGTAAACTGGTGTATTGAATCTCTTTCTAAAATTGGAATCAATTATTGAATTGAATTTAAAATTTAAAATTATAGAAAGAATAAGATTTACGCTTTTTTACAGTGAAATACGTTTAACGTGAAAATGCTTGAGTCGAAATATCGGTTAACACGAAATAATACAACGGTCCCGACCATGCATTTTTATCTCTTAACAGGAAACGGGAAAATCACTTGAAGAAAAGTTTTCCCCTTCTAAAAAAACACATAAAATACAAAAAAACCCACAGATTTAAGAATGTTTTGAAATAAAAGGGGGTGGTTTCACATTTTTCTGTACTATTGAACTGTCCTGCTATATCATCAGAAGAATTCGTTGCAGTAGATGATGATAATATTTTACGCCCCAATTGGCAGGAAAAAGACATTTTAGGTTTGTTCATAGCTCTGAAATTATCATCCATACAATTCCGATGGCGAAAATGGGGGCTATTTTTCCCAGATCATATGCTTTTTTTTCTTATCAATGTTTTATTTCAAACATGTTTTTTTTTACAGCATACAAGAATATTATCTTTAAATTTTTTTTTTTGTATACACTTCAATTTATTACGTAAAAGTATATGATTTAGCTTCTTTTACAGTCTAATATAACAGTTAATCATGCGAGACATTTAAAAATTACATTTTTTTACAAAATTAAGAAATAGCAGAATAATGTTAACACACCCCAAATCTTTTTTTGTGTGTGTGTGAGAGCTCATTACTATCCTTTCACAACCCTCCATAAATTTTATCTCTCATTTTTAGCCGCTTAATACTAAAAGTTGATTAAGTACAGGAGATCACACCCAGTTTGAATTTTTTGATCTTCTGAGGACAAAAGCAATGAACAATGATACTAACAATGTGAATCATCAATGTTAATTCGCACAATGTATTACATAAACAATAATTAACACGTATAAAAAGTTTTCATAAATCAAATTAGAGCATAAAATTTCGTGCGTGTTGGAACAGCATTTGGTAAATAAATTTAACGCCTTTAAAAAAAATAAAAACGTTGTGCTAAGGTAATATTATGCGTGAAATTAGTTTTTCCCTTCATGAATTTTTTGAAATAATTTTAATTGCTACACAAAACGAATTACAATAGGCTTAGTTAGTTGATCAAAGAATTACGGGTTAGGAAAATCGTGGGTTCAGGACTGTTGTTGCCAAAAAATGTTTGAAATGATGATGAAATATGTTGAAGTTAGTCCCAACCCAGAAAAATATAAATGAAAAATTAACCGATTTAATTAATAATTTACAAATGTTAAGGTGATGCTTTTTTTCCCATCAATGTATACAGTAATACAGAATATACAATTCACGAAAAATCTTTTTTAGGTTTAGTTAAATAAATAATGAAGTTTCAATACTAGAATAATTATTATAATTTCATACATTTTAAGGCACTTATTCCGATAAAGTTGCGTGGACGAGGCATCTTAGTGGTCAAGGTAACGGGTTCGCGGCCGGCGTGTCGTGAGTGCGAGCCTAGTACCGATGAAGACCCGCCGTGCAAAAGGGGTCGACGCGCATTAAATATGTCGAAGCTCAAACGCCTTCCCGTTGATGTCGTGTAGAAGTTAGAAGTAGTGCCAGTTTAGGTGTTGTCCTCGTCACTTGACCATGGTTCAAAATTACTAGGTCCGACGCCAAAGGTCCTCCAGTAGCTGAATAGTGCGACGTTAATATTCACTCGCTCAACCGAGAGAGTTGTGCAGCTTATTCCACATGATAGCAATATAAAACGCGAAACTAAAATGTAGGGACGTCACATTCTAAAGCAAAATGAGTGATATAGTCGTCGGACCTCGTAATTTTGTACCCCGGTCAAGTGACGAGTACGCCTCCTGAATTGACACCCCCTCTCCTAACTATCGCTCCACACCAAGTGGAGGACATTGAGCCTCGACAGGTTTAACTTTCCCCTACACGGCGGGTCTTCAGTGGCACTAGGACTCGAACCTGCGACACTCCGGCCACGAGTTTGCTCATAACCACTAGGCTACTACGGCCCAAACGAACTGAGAAAAAGATTCCTAGCGATACCTAAACTATTTCAATGGCTTCGCTGATGTAAAACAATTTAATTTTGATATGAAACGATAAATTGCTCACAGCCAAAGTATTTCCTGAAATTTTCAAATAAACATCTTAAAAATAATTTGTGATAATACAATAAAGAAAAACAAGAGCATAACAGTGGAATAAGATATAGTAAGAACATGGAAAGATAAAATTATGAAATGAGAAAAGTTGCAGAATTTCTTGACTAGACGAAACAGAGAAAGGATTGTGTGTGTGTGTGATTTTAAGGTTAGTAACGTAACATTCCACGTATATACCAAGAAATTTAGATTTTTTATTCCAAAGTAAGGGGGTCGGAGCTTATATACGGATCCACTAATCTCGAAGAAACGTAGTTTAAGCCATGAGCAAGCAATTTTAATCTTTTAGGTTTTTTTTAATAGTATATATTATCTAAAAGAATATATTCTTCAATGTCGAAGTCAAAATCCGAGTTCCGAACAGATAATAAAATTCACATTCACTCATTGGGATGTCTGAGTGTACATGATCATCATACAGCCTCGTTTCTCAAACTGTGTGACATGATAATTCTACGAGGGGAGTGCGAGCATATTAAAAAGCTGAAAACAAAAGAAAAATTTTAAAAAATTAGTAATTTACTTAAAATAAAAAAAAAAAAAAAATTCTGACGTAAAAAAAAAATAAAATACACATTACATGATATAATCGCTTATAAATGTATCAGTACTGCACAACGTATTTTTATATAATTATTTTAAAAATACTAAGTTAAAACCAAGTAAATTACCAATGACCCATGGTCTTATCATATAAAAATATATATAAAAGTAAAACCAACTGATACTTTGTATGGTTTATAATTAATTCCTTAAATGCCGATTAAAAGTTGGGGCGATTCGTCCCTAATGCCACCGTTTTTCAGTAGGCGCGTATTGGGGGGAGAAAAGGTATAAATAAGCAAATCCTCTGTAATAAATACACCCTTCTCCCGCAAAAGTCTTTTTGTTCAAACTTCTATAATTTGATCTCCGGAGAAAATGCGGGCTTTAGCTGGCAGAACGCTTATATACGCCGGCGGGACAAGATAAAGTCGTATTGCAGCTTTACGTCAAAAGGAAACTGAATTCAAAACATTTTTTAGAGGAGGGGGCGCGATGAAAATTATGATTGAATATTGGATCTCAAATATTAAGTTTGAAAACATTTACAAATTTTTTCTTCAGGGTTGGGAAAAATAGGTGACCATCAAGGGTATACGAATTTCTTTTGACGCTTTAAATTCAACGAGAAAAAATGGGGCAGAAAAGTTGGCCAGATGTGTTAGTTACAAAGAATGGGAAAAATATATTGCTTCAAATAGAGGTTTTCAGAAATAAGACTATCCTCATCGGGCCTTTTTTTTACCAAAAATTTTTTTAAAAATTTCA
>BMAV01012600.1:0-17265 GCA_019973955.1 Trichonephila inaurata madagascariensis
AGGTACAAGATTAGCTCGGAAATTCCCGGGGACGATAGATGGTGACACCATCTATCTCCCCACCTCCACAATTTTGACATGGAACTGAAGGGGAGGGAAATATTCTCCAGTCCCCTGCACTCGTGATTGAACTCACAAGGCTTTCGGACCCACTGATTTAACGAGCACGTACCCCGTGTGTAGTCGGATGGTATTTGGTGGCATCGGGCATTGAACCCAGGCCTTCCGGTCTGGAGTCCGATGCTCTAAACACTAGGCTACCCACGGGCCGCAGCTTTATTTACTTACTTTAGTTAAAAATATAAATATATACTAGGTACGCTATTCCTTTTCAAGGTCTTTCTGTATTTGTTTAAAACATAGCTTTCTGTATTTTCTTGAAGGAAACATAACCTATTTAATTTATCTGGAAAATTAATACTTAGCAAGATTTTTCTCAAGCATTGGTTTGGTTTCAAAAATAAACAAGCATACACAGAAAACGCATTCTAAAATATTAAAATCTAAGCATTAAAGTGAAAGAAAAAAAAGAAAAATCCAATTATAATGAAATTTCCTAAGTAAATGTTCTTTTGTTTAAAATATCAATAATTAAAATTTAGCTTTAGTGAATAAGTAAATGGAGCCCAAACATACCAAAATTTAGCATCCTGTGAAGATCTGTAGAAGCGAAACTCAATATTTTGGAATTAAAACTTCTATTCAATTTGGATTAATATCTTCGATGTAAAAACTCTTAAACAAAAGGCTCACAATAGTTTTACTAATATGTATTATAATTTTAAAGAGTAAGTGATTGGATGTTAAGAACATCAGCACTAGCAGAATATTTAAGCCGACAACAAAGTACAAAGAAATTGTAATTGCGAGATTCTCATGTAACTATTATTATTATATCTAGGATTTGAGTATTTCCTTCGATGATTACGCTCGCGGTTTGGAGCATTCTTTCAAATTCCCACACAGTGAAGGTTTTTCAATTGGAAAATTCATTGTTGTACGCATTTTTGAAATTATACTTCTTTTGGGGCGTTAGAGAAATAGGACGAGGGTGAATTTTTACATTGCGCGCGCACACCGTCACGGATGCGAAAATCCTTTGTCAAGAAATATACAGAACGGGACAAATCACATACCCGCCTTTGAAATTCTAAGAAAAAAATATTTCTCTTCACTTCCCTGAAGAAGGGGACACCCGGGTTTGAATCGGGACCTCCCGATCTGCAGAAGAATACTCTACCACTGGGCTATACATCCGCATCAGCGAAATTTTGCTTTTGTGTTCCAAAGGAACGGATCGAAAATGCTTTGATTAGAAATATGCAGAATGGGGAAAGATCATTTTCCCTCCTTCGAATTCTCAAAAATATTTCTCTTCACTTCCTGAAGAAGGGACATCGGTTTGAATCGGGGACTTCCGATCTGCAGAAATGCTCTACCACTGGGTTTTCATCCCCCATCAGGAAACTTTGCTTTTTTGTTCCAAAGGAACGGATCAAAACTTTGATTAGAAATATACAAAATGGTGATTTCCCTCCCTTATTCTCAAAAAAAACTCTTCCTTCCCCGAAAGGGAAAACCCCGGGTTTGAATCAGGGACCTCCCGATCTGGGGAAAAATGCTCTAAATGGGCTATACATGCATCCGAAATTTTTTTTGTGTTCCAAAGGAACGGATCGAAAAAGCTTTGATTAGAAATATGCAAAAGGGAATGATCATTCCCCCTTTTGAAATTCTCAAAAAATTTTTTCCTTCCCTGAAGAAGGGGGCACCCCGGGTTTGAAAGGGGACCTCCCCCATCTGCAGAAGAATGCTTCCCCTGGGGTATACATCCCCTCAGCGAAACTTTGCTTTGTGTTCCAAAGGAACGGATCAAAAACTTTGATTGAAATATGCAGAATGGGAAAGATCTTTCCCCCTTTAAATTCTCAAAATTTTCTCTTACTTCCCCAAGAAGGGGCACCCGGTTTGAATCGGGGGCTCCCATCTCGAAGAATTTCCCCCAAATGGGCTATACATCCCCCATCAGCGAAATTTTGTGTTCCCAGGAAAGGATACGAAATCTTTGATTAGAAATATCAGAATGGGGAAAGTCATTCCCTCCTTCAATTCTCAAAAATATTTTTCCCTTTACTTCCCTGAAGAAGGGGAAAATCCGGGTTTGAATGGGGGCCTTCCGTCTGCAGAAAATGCTCTACCACTGGGCATACATCCCCATCCGGGGAAAATTTGCTTTTTGTTCCAAAGGAACGGATACGAAAATGCTTTTTAATTGAAATATGCAGAATGGGGAAAGATCATTCCCTTTCGGGTTCTCAAAAATATTTCTCTTCACTTCCTGAAGAAGGGACACCCGGGGTTTGAATCGGGGGCCTCCCGATCTGCGGGAAGAATGCTCTACCACTGGGCTATACATCGCATCAGCGAAACTTTGCTTGTGTTCCAAGGGGAAAGGATACGAAAATGCTTTGATTAGAAATATGCAGAATGGGAATGATCATTCCCTCCTTCGAATTCTCAAAAAAATATTTCTCTTCACTTCCTGAAGAAGGGACACCGGGTTTGAATTAGGGGGCCTTCCCGATCTGCAGAAGAATGCTCTACCACTGGGCTATACATCCGCATCAGGAAACTTTGCTGTGTTCCAAAGGAACGGATACGAAAATCTTTGATTAGAAATATGCAAAATGGAATGATCATTCCTCCTTCGAGTTCTCAAAAATATTTCTCTTCACTTTGAAGGACAGGGGTTTTAATCGGGACCTCCCGATCTGCAAGAAGAATGCTCTACCCTGGGCTATACATCCGCATCAAGCGAAACTTTGCTTTGTGTTCCAAAGGGGAAAAGATACGAAAATGCTTTGATTAGAAATAAAGCAGAATGGAAGATCATTTTCCCCTTTTCAATTCTCAAAAATATTTCTCTTCACTTCCCCCGAAGGGCACCCGAGTTTTGAATCGGACCTTCCCGATCTGCAAAGAATGCTCTACCACTGGGCTATACATCCGCATCAGCGAAATTTTCTTTTGTTCCCAAAGGAACGGATTGAAAATGCTTTGATTAGAAATATGCAGAATGGAATGATATTTCCCTCTTTCGAATTCTCAAAAATATTTCTCTTCACTTCCCTGAAGAAGGGGACACCCGGGTTTGAATCGGGACCTCCCGATCTGCAGAAGAATGCTCTACCACTGGGCTATACATCCGCATCAGCGAAATTTTGCTTTGTGTTCCAAAGGAACGGATACGAAAATGCTTTGATTAGAAATATGCAGAATGGGAATGATCATTCCCTCTTTCGAATTCTCAAAAAAATATTTCTCTTCACTTCCCTGAAGAAGGGGACACCCGGGTTTGAATCGGGGACCTCCCGATCTGCAGAAGAATGCTCTACCACTGGGCTATACATCCGCATCAGCGAAACTTTGCTTTGTGTTCCAAAGGAACGGATACGAAAATGCTTTGATTAGAAATATGCAGAATGGAATGATCATTCCCTCCTTCGAATTCTCAAAAAAATATTTCTCTTCACTTCCCTGAAGAAGGGAGCATTTGGGTTTGAACCGGGAACTTCTCGATCTGCAGTCGAATGCTCTACCACTGAGCTATACCCCCGCATCATCGAACCTTTGCTTTGCGTTCCGTAGGAACTGATACGAAAATGATTTGTCTAGAAATATGCAGAACGGGACAGATCATTCCCGCCTTCGACCCCTCCCCATATTACTAGTCCTATTGTTCCTGGGCGGGGGTGTTTAAATTTATTTAAATCGTGATTATCTCAGGTTTGGCTGGTCCGATTGACTGAAGGTTAGTACGTTTAACTCTGCTCGTGACCGCTTTTCGTCCTTGGCCCAGCTTGCCCTGCTAAAGATTTTTAGAAAGATTTTAATCTTGTTACGCCAAAGAAGTATAATTTCTAACGTGCGTGCATAAGTACACACGCACTTTTTTTTTGTGTATTTTGAATCGATTTTGCTTACTCAATTATCAGAATTATTATTTTAGTTTTTATCTCTTACTCTCCTGTTAATACAATACTAGATTTTAGATTCTAAAATTCGAACTATACCTAAAATTGAAGACGTAGTGTGTTGAACCCTTAACAACACCACTAAAAATGGGACTTCTAATTTTATTGAAAGATCAAACTCATGCTTATACTATTAATAGCTTGAGGACAGTAAAATGTCGCTTTGCTAATATCCAATAAAGACTCGTGCATACTCTAATTATCCTTTTTCTATTCAATACTCTTCTACTTTTTTACAGCAATAATCATTTACATTTATCATGATGTTCTGATTACAAAAACTGTCATTAAGTAGCCCAATGGACTAGGTAAGAAAAAATGGGCCTGCTTCAATATTCCTTATTATTGATCGCGATTGTTACAAAAATATATTCTCATCTTATTTAATTTTAACATAAAAGTAATCAACAGGAGTTTAAATCAACTATCAGTTACATTCGCATTTCTCACTTATAAAATAAAACATTATTAAAAAATTAATTCTTTTTTACATATCTTTTTCTTACACATGTTTCAATCTTCTGATGAATGTTTACTGTACAAAAAAGTTTCATACTTAATACAAAATTGATTCAGTTCCATATTTCATTACCTTATATTCAGTTCTTATAAATAAAAATTTCATTTATGTGGATAATTATGATCAAAACAAGTAATTTTATGTTTTACTAATTTAAAACATAAAATTTTACGTTCCTAAATTTATTTTTATTTTTTGAAATAATTATTTAAAAACAATAAAAATTTAAATACTATTTTTGATTGAATGAAAATAATTATGTAATGGATAATTTTGACAGTATTCAAAACGTGATATTCCCCAAATAATTCACAGGAAAATTCGCTTACATTTTATCTTAGAATATAGTAATGCTGGAGCATATTTTTTTTTTTAGTTTTATGACTAAAATCTATTCTTATTTGCTCATTGCCTTATATAATTGAAAATAATTATTATAATTATTTTTATTAGTTTAAAATGAAAAAAATTCCAGAATTAATTTTTAACTGTCACTGATAAAAATTTCTTTAACTGATTAAGAAGATTATTATAAAAAAATAAATAATTATGTATATATCATTACTTTTCTTTCAAACTTATTTGATATAACAGGAATCTTTTTTTAAAAAATAAAAAAAATCTTGAAAGCAACGAAGTTATGTCATTCAATTTAAGAAAAAAAAAACCATTGTAATAATTTGTTTTATAAAAAAATTTTTAATCCTCTCAAGATTTTTAATATTTTATTTTAATAAAACAGAAAGCGTATTTAGGTTTGTACTTTATTTTTATGCTTGTTATTTACCTTAAAACATGTACATTTAAATCTTTTTAACAAAGAAATATTCTCATTCCAAGTAATTCCGTAGTTACATTGTTTTCTTGCTACGTAATCAAAAGTTTTTAGCTTATGATTAAGAAGCTAGTTACAGATAAACCTTTTTAAATTTATTGCTTTCATTTTTTAAATGAGACTAAAATAAAAAAAGAGATAGAGAGATTAAGATCAAATCGAAGTAAAAAAAAAGTGCTTCAGTCCAATGGTTTGAATTTAAAGATTAGATCTATTCAAAAGAAATCTTTTTTAAAAAAGTATTTGTACATTTTTTCATCTCTGAGTCACTTATTAAAAAGCATTTTAATTACAAACAGTAATCCGGGTTTGATTGACTGTTTATGAACATCGTAACGAACTTTGATTTGGATCTCAGGATGTTAGCACAGATATTATCATCGAGTGAACTGAAACCCCTTTCCCCAAACTCCCACACTGGACCAACGTGAAACAATAGATTTAACGCAAAGGGCGTGTCTTTAGTCCACACGCCATGAACGCTCGCTGACGCAATTTCTCAATAATCCAGAAATTTCCAATCTTGTTACGATAAAGAAAATTCTTGTTGCAATTTTTGCATGAAAATATTTCTGAAACGATTCAAATCATGAGCTTAATATTAGATCTCGTATTGAAATATTGATATATTTTATTTTTTAAAACAAATATAAAAGTTCCCGTTGTATAAGTTAAAAATCTGCATGAAATTTCAATATTTAATTATCGAAAATGCATTCGATATGAAAACGAAAAGGAAAAAAAAAATGACAAAGTGCGAAGAAAGAATTATTCAAATGACAAGAGCGTCATTAGATGTGATACATGTACAAAGAAAACGAAAACAATTTGAAATTTTAAAGAAATTTCTTATTTTATTCAAAATATACTGTTGTTTGTAGTGAACCAATCAAAAAGGCGCCTTTTTTATGTAAGATGGTATCCAGCCGGAGCTAATTCAGATTACTGTATATTT
Source organism: Trichonephila inaurata madagascariensis (assembly GCA_019973955.1). Taxonomy (NCBI): domain Eukaryota; kingdom Metazoa; phylum Arthropoda; class Arachnida; order Araneae; family Nephilidae; genus Trichonephila; species Trichonephila inaurata. The sequence continues at coordinate 6,345 of BMAV01012600.1, forward strand.
CCCCTCTGCGAGATATTTGTAAGTACCCGTTCATCAGCCTCTGACCGTTATCAGTTAAAGTAAAATCTATCAATTTATTAGGCAGGTAAATGAGTGATTGACAATTAAAAGAAAGTATTACTCGTCTTCATCCTGTTGAAATACATTCGTCAGCTATCATTAAAGAGAGAGCAACACTATTTGTACATCAGCATGCTGCAAAGATGTTATGAATAACAAACATAAGGATCTGGCTACCAAATAAATGGCATGGCAAACCCAGTTGCTAAATTGTACGACGGGGAACTGACAGACAAATTAATATTTCATCACTGTTCTAGATGTATCTAAACATCTCTTCGCAGATGATTAGCTGAAAATGAGAATCATTATAAAAACGATTTGAATTAAATTTTGGCAAAATAAAATATCCTCTTCAAGTTACTTTTTTTTGTCTCTGTCACTTAAATTTTAGAGTATGTAAATGTATGCACTAATAAAAAAAATTGTACACAAGTGCTTTTGTCTGAATTATATATATTTTTAAAAATGAAACACGCTCCAGAAATACAAAAATTTTCCATTAAATACAGTTTTAAATCAGAGCTTGTATATCCTTAATTTGTTTTAATATCTATGTATAAGAACTTGAAATAAGAAGAATTTTTTCTGCAATAAAACAATATATTCACCAAAATTCTTTAAGTAAAAAAGAATAACATAGTTAGAAATTTTCTAAACTATAGTTCAAGCTCAAGTAAATAAATAAATGTTAGACTTATATTTGGGATTTATAACAATATTTTTTCAGTATGAAAATAACATGCCCATTAGGATAAAATCCGAATGCAATTGAGTATTACCTGCCTTACGTAACTTAAGCATTATTTCTTCAAAATTTTTACTTCTAAAAAAGAAATGCACTGAAGTTTTGAAATTCGTTATACATCTTACAAAAATTCCATTTAAGTAATTACATTATTTTAAAGGTGCTTCTGTTTTAATTTTTTTTCGATTTGAAGAATATGTTTATATTAAATTTACTGTATTGCTTTCAATTTACAGTCTGCCTTCCTATACAAAAAAAAAGGCTATTATGTTTAAGTACTGAAAATATTCTGTAATTCAATAAATTGAGCTGCAGATAAAACCAAGAAAACCCTTTACATAGTTATCATAAACTATTTTTAATAATACGTTTGTATTTCAAGTGCCAAAAAAATAAGTTTAAAAAGGTTTTCTTTAAAAAAAGTATCATAAAAAATTAAATCTGTGTGAAATTTTTAATATGAAACTATATATGTATGTATAGATATGTGTATAAATTATATATAATGTACATTTTACTAATGCAACTCAAATGCTAAAATATGAATAGTTGGTGGAATGAAAATTTCGGTTCAAACATAACACAGGTAACAAATAATAAATGCTTTAATACTTAACACGTTTAAGCAATAGCATTCTTTATGTCAAGAAACTTTGTCAACGATAATAATGTACACGAGTGTGAAAAATTTAAGTAACAATGTACGTTTTAAGAAGATAGCCATGAAATTGCAGAAAAATGTTTATTGCGATCAGTGCAATGAACACTCAAATCAGTAGAAATATGACGTGTATGCAAATGCCAGGAACAAACGTCATAGCGACGTGAGTGTTCACGGTTGACGCGAGTAGCTCAAGACTACAATAAAAGGAAGAACGGAGACGCAATTAAAGACATCCTCCAGTGAGTTTTTTCATGAAAAATGTCTATAAGAAATGGTATCTACGACTTCACACGTGAAAAAATCATCGGAAAACTGGAGGAGTGGCGTAGTTTGATAGCTTAAGAGTTCAGAATCAGCAAAGTCATTTCGTGAGCTTGGAAAGCCTTCCAAACCATACGTACAGCTGTTAGAAAAGGTTGGTGGTGACCGTCCGAAAACCAACTGCAGTGGAGGAGCGATGTATCTTCCTACATGTGAAAATATCCAGATACCAGTCAGCAAGCGCCATTTCTCACCAAATGTGTACAGTAACAGGGCGCCAAGTGTCGGGATTTACTGTAGTTAAACGGCCTATTCACCTGCTGTTCTGAACGCTGTATCCCTTAGAAAGTTGGCCATCGGCGGTTCCGTTTATAGTGGTATAAGGAGCACAAAAACTGGACATCTCATCAATAGAGTCGTAATATTGTACGGTTGAGAGTCGTTTCAGTGCCACAAGCGATTCTCAACTCCAGTTGATTTGGAGAGAGGTCGGGACATGGTCATCCCAGTAACATCATGGCAAGAGACCGTTACAGTGGTCCTGGGGAGATATTACGCTGAACGGGCTGACTGGGCCACTAGTTTTTGATAAAAAAATCTGTAACCGAAGATCACTATTGTAAAGAGGTGATCCTCCCTCAAGTGCGTCTGTTCCGAGATGCTATTGGACCAGACTTAGGTTTTAGGATTTCGGCCACACCATTTTTCGTTTCGGCACACCGAAATGCTGATATTGAGCAGCTACCGAAAAAGGTATATATTACTCGATTGATTGGCCAGCATTCTCCCCTGAAATAAATCTCATAGAACATGCGAAGGATGCTTTAGGGAGACGCATTGCGGCACGATTATATCCTCCGAGAAGCACTCAACAGCTGAAACAGATATTGAATGAACAATGAGCACTCTTACCTCAAGAACTGTTGGACAATCTGATGCTGAATATGGAGAAATGGTGCGAAGCAACCATTGTGGTAAGGGGAGGGCATGTCCTACACTTAGGAACATCTGCTTGTTGTTCTTGGACAGACAATCTTTTGTAATGATATTATGAACTCAATAAAGATCTTTTTTTGTTTGATTCCATACTATGTGCATGGTATCCCTTTTTTCGCAATTATGATTTCGTCATCGCTTAAGTACAAAATGTTGGTTCTCATTTCTGAATTTTATGTCTCTCAGATGATTTCTCGTGGAGTTATGACAAAAAAAAATCACCTGTTGCTTAAGTTTTGCACTCCAATGTAGTTTAATATTCTGTTGAAGTGTTCTTTAATAAAACGCTTTAAAAACAGGATTGAAAAATTTAAACTTATACCTGCATCCTTCTCAGTTTATCATAGGCTTAATTGCGACTATATTTTATTAAAATGGTCTTTGAATGATTCCGAACGTTTACTTCTAAAAATTAAAATTTATTGTGTTAGTATTCATATTCTTATGAAGTCTTAATTTTATGCCTAAGACTATAGTGATGAATTCAAAATCAATCAAGGAATATATAGTATTTAATTGTGTGTTTAATATTAACAAAAGATGATAATCTAAAAATACTTAAACCACCTCTATAGCATTCTAATATTTGATGGGGAAAATACGTGTGTATGTGTGTTAAAAGATATAATAAGTTTTTCCATTGAAACAAATGTTAAAATTGTTTGAAGGAAAATTCTTTATATTTATAAAAAAACTAATTAATTATCATTTACAAAATTTTGTTACATAAATTATACGTATGAGGAATTTTAGAAAAGAAGAAAAGAACAATAGGTACCGCTCTGTAAATATGTAACAAATAATTAATTGCAAAACGTGGTTTTTCTATTTAAACACACTATTCTATTCAATTCAATTGCTGTGATATTTTTTTCTTTCATATTTTAATGACTATTTGCAAACATCATTTTGGTATAGTTAAAAAATTATTTAACTTCAATATTTTTCAAGAGTTTTTTATTTTTTCCTCTAGTTATTGCAAATTATCTTCGTATATACATGTTTCCTTATTTGTTCGATTTTTTTTTTTTTTTTCACAGTTCCAAATTAAATAACTATCACACAGTAAGTTCTTAGATCTTTTAACGTACTAATACAACATTAAAGAATAAATATTTTAATTAAATAATAATAAATATATTTTAATATATACAATAAAAAGTCTATGTAATTATATATATATGAGTGTGCATATATGTTTAGAATTGAAATGTGGGAATTTTTTTTAATTCTATCTTAATTCATTAATATTAGATATTTTTTATAATTATAATTAAATGACTTTAACAAAAATTTTATTCATTAATAGCATAATGCTTATTTCTAGCATTTTGAGAGTAGTTTTAATCAAATATATTATGAATGTATTCAAGCAATTACAGAAAATCTATCAAGCGAAATATTTTGAAGAAATATTTCATCTATCAAAAATATATCGTACCCTTTTCTCGAAATTAATTATGTTTAATTATTTGATTCGAATAATGTACAAACTTAGAATATAGTGATAATAAGTGATGAAAAATTTGAATACTTATTATATCAAAAAATATTAAAAATGCTTCCTCTAATATATTTTAGGTATCTTGATAACCTAAAGTATTGATAAATGCAAAACTCGACTTGAAAGTCTGTATGCTATGGGATTTCCAAGGGAGGGAATAGAGGTACTCATTCATAATCTTTGTAACTTGATGTATTATGGATTTCCTGAAAATTGCATTGAGTTTACTGAAAAATATGTGCTATAGAACTGAATACATTCTATTTCTACACTACTGGCCAATAACTTGCAACACCAGGAAAGCAAATAACAAAACTTTGTGTGCAGCATTATAGAAAGAAAACATTATTACACTTGTAAGCAATTAGAAGGTATACGAAGTCTGAAGCATATACAGCTGCGATCCCTATTGCAGCTAAAATGGATTTAATCGAGTTAAGTATCAAATCGAATTAGATGACATATACGGGCAAGTCCTTCAATTCTGCTTCAAGTGTGTGCACCATTTCATCAATCGCAGTAGTTGGAGAGCGAAGATGGCTCATGTACTTAGAAATCTTTGGCCAGATGTTTTCAATGTGGGTGACAGATTTTGAGAACATAATAGTCAAGGAAACAGTTGAACATCTTTTGCTACGAGGTATATCAGAACAAGGCAGAAAGACATGCGGAATTATAATATTTTCTTAAAAGATGGCGTTTCCGAGGCCTCAAAGACATGGCCACCGGCTTTAAGATATAGAAATGCAACGCTGTATGTTCAGATTGTCAACTATATGAACAAGAAGTAAACATATGGTGTGCCCAATGGTGCTCACGACATCAAGTCAGCGACAGGTTCCAAATAACGATATCGAATGCAAGCTGATTATGTGCTTCTAGATGCGAACACGTCCTTTCTGACGTTGTACTCAGATTCTAGAATCGTCTGAAATGGCTACGTGGTACCACTCATGTATCCAATTTTATAGTTGATCAAGCCACTGTTGCCACACATGTCTATGCTACAGTGTCAAGGGGGGTGAAACCACAATAATAGTCACCATATGGACCATCTGAGCTGCTCCAGATGCTTTTGCACTCTCCGTTTGCATAGTTTTCATGCTACAAGAAAGCTCACTTAATGACTTAAGGACCGTGATGTGGTTATAGGATCTTAAGGGGCTAATCTGACAACATGTCTTTCCTCTCAGGCGATAATGACGGGAGATTGTTATGATCCTTCATGGCATTCAGTTTGACCCTCCCAAACCTATCAGTTCCCTTCTCGTATGACAGTCTTTAGATTTTGTCTAATGCGAGTAGCAATATTTCGGAAAGATAAACCACACTCTCGATATGGCACGATCCTACCGCTATCGAGTTCCGATACTTACTGGTAGCAGTTTAAACTTTTCTTATAAGAGGTATAAAACGATCTTCACACAAACAATCAATATTTAAATGCGATTTCCGAATGAGAAACACGTAACGCACCGTTTCTTTTATACATTTGAAACACCAATGCTCCCTCCGGCGTCATATGATGCGTTTAAATATTAACCATTTGCATATCTTAGCATCATCTACCTTTCATGCAAATTTGATGTTTATACCCTTCCTCCTTCAGGATGTTTCAATTTCAATGATCACAATTTATATTAAATTATTAAAATTAGCTAAATTAATAATCTTCACAAATAAATTAGAGACGTCATCAGTATTTTGATACTTCTTAGCCAAGAATTGTTTTGAATATAGAAATTTCACAAATAAATTAAATTCAAACGTAATTAGAAGAGAATAATTTTCTATATTTGCATTGGGTCGTAAGAAAACAATTCAAAATACACAGATACAATTAAAGTAAAATTAAGAATTAACAAAATATCTGAATTTCATATTGAAATAGAAGCTTTGATAACAGAAATATTTCGGTTCTGACAATCCGGAACTAGTAATATTTCACGCAATATTATGGATAAATAACTAAAGGGCTTACAAATAGTTTTAGTTGCAAAGATTCTGAGGTAATACAGATTGGCGCTGATTAGTATTGGAAAACTGTATCTATGGAAAATTAAACTTTTGAATGAAAATTTTGTTGCAATAGAAATAATATTTGATTAGAGCTCCCAAGAAAACAACAACAATAATTCATCTGCCATTGTTGAAGAAAGTTCGATTTCAGATCAAATGCGGAAATTTGGGAACTGGAAAATATTGATTTAAACTCTTAAACCCAAATCGCGTGGATGAACTAAAGGATCAGTTTGAATCAGAAATTAAATGGGAAAACTCTATGTATAAAATCAAATTTCCAAGCAAAGAATATTTAAAACATCGTTTAGCTGAGAATAAACAGGTAACGTAAAACAGAATCGAAAATCTCTTGTTAAGCGATTTCATTATAGCCCAGAGCTATTTGATTCTTATCAGAAGATTTTACAAGATTCTTAAAAGCAAAATATTATTGAAGCTGTTTGCAATTATCAGCAAACTACACAAGACAATCAAATTAAATTTTATTTACCGTATTAGGAGATATACGAGAAGAAAGAAATATGCGTTATTTCTGATTCCTTATCACGTAATACAGAATATTGTTTACATGTCAAAACAACTGTTTAGATGTTGAATCCAACTTGTGTTTAGACATTTTTGAACCGTTATTGATTTTGCTTCCTAAATTTATTGTCTATACTACAAGAAAAAGAGATACACGTTATTACTGATCTTTGTCATGTAATATAAAAGATTGAACGTAAAGAAGTTCCAACAATTGCTTACATGTTGAATTCAACTTGTATTTAGACATTTTGGACCTGTTATTGCTTTTTCTTTTTAACCCTCTAAGCGGTCTGCACTTAGAGTCTTGCCTTTCTGGAGATGCTTCGAAAAGGCACCGCACGTATTTTTTTGCCGTCAGGTGGGGTTCCCAAAAGCGGTTGAGCCGTATTTTTAAGAATGTGGCTCGGCCGCTTTTGGGAATCTTGCTTGAAGGCAGAAAAAACATCTCTGGAATGATGGGATTTTACGTGCAGACCCCTTGGAGGGTTAAATCTATAATCTATATTGTAGACATTATTCCAGCATTTTAGAGATAGAAGTAGAAGAAAAGGATAGGAATCATTCCAGATATTTCATTATAATAGTCAATTCGAGTTCTTAGGCATAACTTCAAAAATTAACAAGCCTACCTTAACATTCCACGGACCGAGAGCGATGTTGAAAGTTGCTGTAATAAATTTAGGATAAGAAAAAACCAGACATAAATTTTTCGCAAACCGAGTAGAACAAGTAAGTATTTATTGATAAATGGCGAAATCACCTCTCGAATTTTACATAATGAAAGTGAGCCAAAGTCTGTTGCCACACAGATGCATACATATATTAAATTAAACATTAGTTACTGCATAGTTACATACATTAAATTAAATTAAACTAAAAATGATATTTTCAAGTTAATCACAAGGCAATAGTTCGAGGCGAGGATTCGAGACAATGATAATTCTACAAATAATTCCTTATTAGGAGTGATTGGCCTAGTAATCATTTTTAATTGCTACAACTATCAACCATCATATGAAGAAATAAAAGAAACAATTTCTTTAGATGGTTAAATTCGTGAATTGCATTAGGTGAAACAACACAATTAAAGAAGCATTTTTTCCCAACGAAATGAATACACATTTTCTATGATATTACATTACAAACAAACTGTACTGAACTGAATGAACAGTGGAAAATATCGGGTATAATATCTAGGGATAATGACGAACTTTTTAAGAGAAAACATTTCCTTGTCAAACTTTGAGGATATCATGGTACTCTATTAAAGGTTCTCTTCTTTTGTCACCCAAGATCTCGGTATTTCTTTCAAAAAGAATAGATTCCAAGGGCTACTTATTGTATATACAGAAGTGGCCAAAACTGTGGACACTTTTTTAAATTGTTATATTTTTTAAGTTTGTATGATTACAGAAAATTTTACCTTGCACAAAGTGCTAAGTATTTTATATCACTTTAAAGAGAATTTAATACTAAATTTACTACAAAAACGAAAATTCAAATATTTACAACACAAAAAAGTTATGCTGCAATAACTGTCGATATACATTAAATACTGATGATAGCGGTGAGTTATCAGAACTTTGTGAGGTTGCCTTTATTCTTTATTACAGCTTCACATCGATGTTTATTTGAGCTGAAAACAGTTTTAAGCTGTTTCTTCATTATTACATGATTCCAGGAAACAATTACATCCTCAATTAGTTCTTTTTTATTTCATGTGTACCTCATTCGGACAGGAGTTTTCAAAAAGGTGCCACAAGTTTTCGATAGGATTGAGTTCAGGACTGTTTCCTGACCTAGATAACAATGATATTTAGTCAAAAAGCAATGACATCAAATAAAAGAGTAGATTAAACACATGTGTGACGAGAAAGTGGTATTTCCTTTGTTAAAATTACATGACAGGTGGGTAGTTCAGTGACTACATCTGGAGACTGAAAGTTTTGTTTAAGGTGTCAGGGAGACAAACTTAATAAAAAAAGCAGGTAAAGGCCGAAAAAGGTGCACCACATCTGTTGATGACAGAAGAACAAAAATACTATGTCTCAGAGATAAAAAATTCATGGGCATCCATCAGAAAGGATCTGAATGATGCTGGTGTTTCTGTCAATTCAAAAACAATCAAGAGTAGATTAGCAGATGTAAGACTAAAAGTTAGAATTGCACGAAAAAAGCAGTATCTCAATTTACAACAGCACTAAAAGGGACACATTAATTGGACGAATAATTATTGGTCATAAGTTATATAGAGGAACGAAACTAAAATATCATTATTCGGTAGTGATAGCCTAAAATATGTAAGACGTAGAATAGCAGAAATGCTACACCCTGACTGCATCCCGGCCAATGTAAAGTACCCACATAGTTTTATCATTTAGTGGTGCATATCAGCAGGTGGTATCGGTCGCCTTCATATCATCGATGGGACGCTGAATGTCATAAAATATATTGACACCAATCTAGAACCCAAGCTTCTGCCTTCCATCACGGATTTAATTACCAACAATGCTTCATTTATTTTTTAACAAGATTCTGCTCCTTGTCACACAGTAATGTAATTGAAAGACTGCTACCGTTCTAAGATGATTGAGTTGTTATCCTGGCCAGGAAACAATCCTGACCTCGATCCTATCGAAAACTTGTGGCACCGTTTGAATACTCTTGTCCGAATGAAGTACCCATGTAATAAAAAGGAACTAATTGAAGATGTAATTGTTTCCTGGGATCATATAATGACAAAGGAAGAGCTTAAAACTATTTTCAGTTCAATTAAACATCAATGGGAAGCTGTAATAAAGAATAAAGGCAACCTCACTCAGCTCTTATAACACTACTATCATCAGTATTAGTGTATATCAACAGTTTTTGCAGCATAACTTACTTTGTGTTGTAAATATTTGAGTTTTCGTTTTTGTATTAAATTATCTTTAAAATGATATAAAATACTTAGCATTTTGTGCAACGTAAAATTTTCTGTAAGCATACAAACTTAAAAAACATAACAATTTTAAAAAGTGTCCACAATTTTGGCCATCACTGTAATTGGTTGTATATTTGAATCTATTGATCATTTACTTAATCATTTAAATTTTTAATGTTAGAAATTGGGGTCCGATTACCATGGTATGATGAATATCATAAAAACCTTAAAATTATTTTCAGAAAATTGTTTATTTGTAACATCTAAAAATAGGTTTGTGCATCCTTAAATACACTTTCATTAGCAAGGCTTAAATTTTTAGGTTCATTTTAAGCAGCCATTCTCATTAGAGAAATTATTAATACATTCAAATTTTTTTTTAGATTTCTCGTGATATTTCAGGACATATTTAAAGACTGCAGCATTTTGGATAAAAATAGCGCAAGAGAAATTCATATCATTAGTACAGAAACATGTAGAAGAAATTCCAAGCAAGATTTTCCCTCTGTTATTCCCCACAAAGCTGGAATTACTGTTCCAGAAAGGAGAATCCGGGAAATTGGGTTACCAGAATTTTCAAATTATCTGAGTTAATAACATCTGGCACTATTATTCAGAATGGTTCATAATTTCATCCAAGTTTTAGGCAAAAACTTCTCAATTTAGTGTTGAAGAACTTTATAAATTAGAATATCGTTCAAATGACAATGTTACCATTTAATTTGAGAGTGTTTTTAGGGAAAGAAAGGTGATAGATCTATCAAGATGCAAAACAACCTAATAAAACTTCCAAGAGTTGTGACGGGCTCACGCGTCTTTTCTGTAACATAACCTCTGGGTTCTTTGACGGCCAAGATTAATGACAAAACCTTTTCCAACCCAAATCCAAGAAGTGAAATGCAATTGTGAAATGCAAATAAGATAGATTTTAAGAGAACAGAAGTTTCTGTAAGCAGAATGGCAATTTAGGGGAAAGTTATGTTAGGAAGAGATACGAGTGTGAATTGACAGCCTTTCATAAACTTACCTAGATAATCAGCCATTAATACAAGGTGCATAGCATTGCACACGTGCCCATGTGCTTCGTACCGTGATAGAACCTTAGCTTGAATTAAGGTAGGACCGATTATTTGATATTAGGACTTGTAATATTATCAGAATTGAAAGTTGGCGGATAATATAATCATTTAGATAAGTGGTCTAGATTATGCGATC
>BMAV01012601.1:0-33710 GCA_019973955.1 Trichonephila inaurata madagascariensis
AAATTCATTTTTTTATGTATTCTCTTTAAAAAAATGTAATTTATTTCGGACTATATTATGTTGCGGAAGAACCGCATTCCACCATTTTTTTCTGACTCTTCTTACTTCATGTTGCTCTAAATCTGTGACGTAGCCAGATTTAATAGACGACAGCCACATTTGAATGATACTCGCTCTGTTTGGTGATCTTGGCGTATTTTGAACTGGTTAAAAACCTCGAATACTGAAGAGTTCCCATCTAAAATATAAACAATCAGCGTTTCCCATCCTCAGCGGGCCGCGTTAAAATTATCAAACATTGACCTGTTCGCAGCGATAAAAATGTTGCGGAGCTCTGGTCTAAGGTGTTTATTTTGAAAAACGTGCAACCATTCACATAGAAATGACTCAACTCAACTCTAAACTATTCCGCAACATTGTTTACAGATAAGTCAAGTCAGCTGCGTAAGATGTGTGTGAATAGAAGTTGTAAATATTAGGTAAATTAATTGAAGAAAGAGAAAGTTTTTTTTACTTATAGCATTTATTTGAAATTTAAATACTTAAAATACTATTTAGTTTTCTACTTAGTAACTTACTTTAATACTAGACAGGCTAGTAATTAAATCGCATTTAGGTTCTTTTATTGTTTTACATTAAGAACTGCGTCACAGTTATTTGTTTATACTTATCAGGAAGACTTCAATTTTTTAAATAGCTTTAGCTTGTAATATGTCAGATACTAAATCATTCAAAGAAAGAAGAAGCTTTTGTAAGTACTATTTTGTACCGTTTTATTGATATTAAATAATTGTAACATTTTTAATTATGTTCTTGTTTTTAACTTGAATGAAGCACCCTGAATTGTCGCTATTTATTCATTTTATGAAAACATGCTTAGCTTAATTTTTTTTTTATGAATAGTGAAAAAGTTGTCGCTTATAATCAGTTCAAAAATTTTAACAATGATAGTATACAGTGGCTCAAACAAAACACCTCATTTTTATGTAATAAATTCAACTTTCAATGTGAATAACACATTACCGATAAATGAAGACATGTTCATATTTTTACACAACAAATGGTTCAATTTAAAGTAAATAAAATAACCAATAAGAAAACTTTCAAAATGAAAAGTTTTAGAAGCATTTTAAATAAAAATATATCAATTTTTACCTCAAAAAATTGAAAATGCTCCAATGAAATTTTGTAATATTTCGCATACAAAAAATGTGCTAATATTTAGTTGCATGACCTTTGGCTTTTATAGTGGCCTATAAATGTTGTAGTTCCAATTCGACGAACCTTTTGTTGGTACTTGAAGATATCCCCCCCCCCCATTCTTCATGCAACATTTGTTTTAAATAGGTTTTGGTTCTTTGTATTTTTGGACCACTATTTTGAGATACAGATTTTTAATGACATGGATGTTGGGGACTGTGGTGGTATTTGTAACTGCTGTTTACAATGAAAAAGACACCACATTTTGACATTACTTGTACTTTTGGGGTCGTTGCCCTGCTTCAAAAAGGATATTTCCATCTAAACACAAATTTTTCTTACTTTCCTTTAAATTGTTCAGAAGTATATCCGTTAAACTATGTGGTTCATATTGCTATCTATAAAGACTTAGTTTCCTATCCCAGATGAAGTCATACAATCCTGAACCATGATGTACCCACCACTGTAAATTAATTGTAGGATCCAAAGTGGTATTGGGCTTTCTCCATATGGTGCAACTACTGTCATTGCCAAAAATGTGGAATTTACTTTGAGCACTAAATGTAACTTTACCCTTTTTCCAAAAGTTATTGATTTTCAATTTGAGTTTTTGCAAACTCTTAATGCTTTTTCTGATTTTGCAAGCTGATGAATGGTTTCTTTCTAATTACATTTTGCACAGATTCAGCACTTACACTTCTACATATGATTTGAGAGTGCTTATTTGATATATGAGTGATATGCACCAAGTTGTTGCTTATGTTCTCCAAGATGGGTGATAACATTACAATATGATTATATTAAAATTTTTATTGTTTGGTGATGTGGTTGCCATGGAGATGATGTATATTATAGTTAATTTATGTATTGGTTTCTTTTTTACGCTATAACCCCATTAATTTTAAACAATTTTAATTCGATTTCTTTAAGAATCTAATCATTTTCATTGTATTTATGCTTCACTTGTTGCTCTACTCTGTTGTATTTCATTCTTCTCTTTTTAAACATTGATATTTCAACTATCATCGGTGAGTACCAGGATATTTTTTTTACAGAATATGATAAATGTTCTTTTAATTTTTTACGGACCAAAAGGAGTTTCAAATTCTCACATTTGGTCCATTTTATTTTCCAAAAATAGTGACTTTTTTCTCTTTTTTATGTAAGATTTCGCTGATATTGACCATCATAAAATGTGGCAGTGATACGAAAATTATTTCTCAACAATATGGAAAGTCTGACGGCTGAGTCTTTTATTGCATATCTTACGGTTCAAATTTGCGATGCCAAAATAAAAAATTATCAGATTTAATTATTTTTTTACAGGCAGCAAATTGCCAAGTTCCACCATTTTACTTTTGATTAATGAATTCTTCAAATATTCCTCGTTCGATCAAATTCACAAGGAATTCAGAATTTTTTCACAAGTTGTTGCCAATTAGCGCAGCTATGTGTCCTATGTGTTAATTGGTTTTATTGTGGTTAACACAGAAAAGCTTGGGGGCAAGGGTAAATTTTGTTGAAATTGATGAGAATAAAATTGGGAAAAGGAAATATAATAGGAAACATTTTGTAGAAGGACAATGGGTTTTTGGCGAAGTAGAACGCGAGATGGGCAGCTGCTTCCTGGTTGCTGGACATGACAGCACTACAGAAACATTTCTCATCCTTATTGAATCATTAATCAAACCAGGAACAACTGTTATTTCTGTCTGGCGAAAATCTTATGAAAGGTTGAGTGAAAGAGGTTATGATCACCTAACCGTTAACGATTCTATTGAATTTGTTGATTTTGAGACTGACACTCGTACCAATACTATTGGAAGTTACCTTTCATCACTTCAAAGCTTCCTTGCCTGAATACAATTGACTAGGAAGATTTGAAGGATATATCTCCTGGTATATGTTTAGAAAAAATTGTTTTGAATTAAAAGAGGATCCTTTCCTCAAATTTCTTGACCTAGTACGCAAAATTGATTGGGCTCGCTGGGGAATTGTTTCAGGAGGGGGAGTGAAGGAATTGGTTTCATAACCTTTTGTAACATTCCTCAATCAATCATTCTTATTTTTTACTATTTATTACTTACTTTTTTCAGGGTTTAAAATTTGTTTCCTTTTTTAAATTTTTTTTAAAAATTCATCTGTCATAAACAATGTATTTTTAATACTTTAATTTTTTTTTTACTTTTTCTCTGGCATTTCTCTATTCATCATTTTCAATGCTGTTCTTCACAAAAAAGTAAGTAAATTTTTCAATATTTCTTTATGTATTTCATATTTAAATTTAGGCTATTTCAGCATTTCAAAAACTTTAGTCTGGAATAAGCTTTAAAATTACTTTTGATGGACGATTGTTACAGCTAGGACTTCATTTTGTACACCATTCAGCTTGACAAGCACTTGGCGTGTAGTACTTGTGTATAAAATTAGTTCTGATTTGAAAAGTTTCCTCAGTATGTTTGACTGCACTTACTTTAGGATCAATCTTGATTTTTTTAAAAATTTTCTTTTTGTGCCATCTCTCAGAATACCTTTCCTCCCTCTTCCATATTTATTTTCTATCAATCCATCATTTTAAAAGTTTGTAAATGTGACTTCTGCCAACAATTTCAGCTATTTTATGACAAGAATTTCCTTTTTTAAATTTTAACACAAATTTCCTTACATCAATACTAGTTTCACTTAGAGGAGCCATTTTTCAATTAAAAATTTAGCTTGTGAAGTTTATCTAACTAAGTTAATCACACAAAAATGATCATTGAAATGGTTTAAGATTACACAGAATTAGATTAAAACTGCAGTTGAGTAGAAAATATTTAGTAGTAGTTAAACATTTTTCATATAAGTGTATTCTTAATTTTTTTGAGGCTGCATATGTTTACTAAAAATGTTTCTGAAACTTTTCAATTTAGAAGTTTTTTGATGATTGTTTTTTTTTTTTTTAAATTACCATTTGTTTTGTGTGAAAATATAACATGTTTGCACTTATCAATAATGTGTTATTTCCATTGAAAGCTGAATTTATCAGGTAAAAGTAAGTTGTACTCTGTCAGTGGCATAAGTAAGAATATTAGCCCCCCGGCAAAGTCAGGTTTAGCCTTAATATTTTATACATTGGTTAAATATGTACTAGGCCTTAGTCAAGCTTTGAGCCCCTTAGAATTTGGGCCCCCCCCCCCATAGTGCAGGAGTGTACTTTACACCATTGCTCTCAGTTGTTTAAGCCACTGTATATTTTTCCTATTTCAAATTAGAAAAAATGTGTACCATCATTGTTAAAATATTTTTTTCTTGATGTGGTAGTTTGGAAAAACAGTTTATGTATGTTTTATTTAATACTAATTTTAGTACTTTAAATTTTTTTCTCTGTTAAATTGTTTCTGTAATGTGTGTCTGTGTACTATGAGTGTTTTTTTTTCTTTTTGTGTAGAGGAGCTCGCCTAAATATTTGTCAGTGGAAAACTATCAATTTTTGATCAAAAATATTTTGAATTCTGGTCTTTACAAAAAAAATTAGGGAACTAGTTTGATATCACAGGGCATGCGCCAAGTTGTTTATCTTCGCCAAGATGCACGATAACATTGCAATAGGGTTACCTTGATATTTTTGTAGTTTTTGGAATATTGTAAGTTTCCAGTACTTTTTAATTGATATTCATTATTAATTTTAATATATATTATGTAATTATTTTATTAATAATTTTATATAAAAATCACTGGCGTAGCTAGATCTGAGGGAGCACCTGTATCAAGATTCTTTCGAGGCCTTTTATTAGATATAGAGCCCTGTGACTGGGACTGTAGTTGCAAATGTTGGGGCCCCTGTACCTTGGGGGCCCCTTATCATTGATATTTCTGATATGGCTGTAGTTACGCCTATGATAAAAATACAATTATTATTATATGTTATTTATTTATAATTATGTTCTTTATTTATAATTATTACGTTATATGTGAGTATTCTTATGTATAATTTTTATATTATACAATAGGATGATTATTCTTTTTTATAATTACTATTAAATTATATATGATTATTATTATATATAATTATTAGATTATACTACATGAATATTATATATAATTACTTTTTTAAATTATATTTTGAGATTATTATGTACTGCATAATATTAGTACATGTTACTTTTTATTATATTGATATTTCTTATTCATTGATTGATCTTGATTATTCTCAATCTTCTCTTATATTCTTCTATTGAAATATATTTCAATGTATTTCAAAACAATTCTTTAAAATTATCTTCCGGAAGATTTGATACTGCTAGGCTACCATCTGGGATTCCATTCCAGTAACAACAAGCCTGGCTTCGTGATATCAAACTAGTTCCCAGTTTTAAAATTTACTATTTACTGTTCAAATATCTTTCTCATTTTATTCGGAAAATATTGATGAAAAATTGCAAGTGGGTAGTGTAGCATATTGAGCCCTCAAAATTACTTCATTTCCTGGTAGCGAGAGGGATCACACAGCTTTTGGCTAAAAGGCATTTTATTTATGAATTAGTTTAAAAAAATTAAACTCAATATTAATTATGCTAATCTTCACAGCCTTTCACTGGAGAAAAGTTCAAAACTGGAACAATGTTCTTAGATTTTCGGAAGATTGTCTCCTGGGTGTGATTGTCTGCAACCCCTTTCGCTGGTATTGCTCCTGATCAATCACTGGATTGGCTGCTCTTCAGACTTGGTCTTTAAGAGGTCATTGCAGTTCCTTTCTCTTGGACATTTCGAGTGTGGCTGCCCTCTGCAACCTGTTTCGCATGTCTTCAAAGGCAAAGAAAGAAGCTGATAATGTAGAACATCTTTATCACCTTTTGAATTGTCCCCTTAAACCCCCTGGGTGGACCTCTTTCATGCCCCCAATTATCTCTTGATTGTTTTGATCTCTGTAGCAGATCTACACACAGCACTCGTTGTCTTAGTTCCAACTCCATTGGTTCCTGAGACAACAAGCTGTCACAACTGAAATCAACTATGTCGCTATACTCCTACACCATGTGGAGAGTATCAATTGTCCTGTCATGTTGACACTGAGAATACCCTTTTGGGTATGTTTTTATCGCAACAGGCCAACATTCTTTTTCATTCAAATAATTTGTGGCAAACTTGTGCGAAGGAATCAAACAATAGAAACCATTCAACAGGAATGTTCCTTCTATAAATTGTCATGACTAAAACCATCTGGGTGTCTGAGAAGGAAGAGGTGTAGTATCATCAAAGTTTCCAGAATCAGCTCAACATCTGCTTAGCCCCTCGACATGAAGGAAGAATACACAGTTGCTTTTTGAAGAATATAATGTCTATCCCCCCGTACATCAAATTGATGTGTTGTCTAATGAGGTGACGGTGCAGTAGATTATATACCATTATAAAAAAAAATGACATGCTAACTTTTTATAATATCTCTAACAAATACTCAAAGTTCTGAGTAACTTGCTTATCTGTAAGATTTCAAAAGATAAAATTATTCATCTATAATATTGAAAAATATAAATTACAGATTGTGATAATTAAAAAAAAATACTTCTACTAATAGAATATTTAAGAATTAAATAAATATCCTTACTAAAGAAATCCTTATGGCTGATGTTTTGATATTAACATATTAATACCTGACTCTCATTTTATACGACAAATTTAACATTTTACTAAATTGAGTTGATTACAATTTTTTGTTAACAAATCTGTTACATGACTAAATCCACATTCCGCAAGATAAGTTCATAGGGACACAATATGTATTTTAGAATTTCTCCTTTAAGAATGTTCTTTAGACTTTTTTCCACCTGTTAACTAGGGAAGATTCTAGAACTGTGAGTTTCTGGATTTTTCTGTGATATAACATTTTAGTAATATTAAATTACTGTATTTACTGGGACAGACTGCTCACCCAACAAGGATTTGAACCTTGAAAGTCAGTTTCTTAAGCCCCATTTACATGGAAGAAAATTGCTGGCAAAATACCAGTATTGATCCTCTCTAGACCCGTTTACACTACATTCAGGTATACTGGTTTGAAAAGTGGGTTTGATTTTTGTACCCGCTTTGGAACAGGGCAAATGGGAGTAAAAAGTGAGTACGTTTTCTAATCTTTCCATGATGCATTGCGACTGAGATTCATTTGTTCAAGTATATTTGTAGAATCTGCGCATTGGATGACAGAAGAAATTAAAAAACAGATATTAAAAGTGAAATCTCAAGTTAAAAATAAATTAAAGAAAAAAAAGAAAAGCAAGAATGTAAAATTTTTTTAAGAGGTTTTATTTATTTATACAATTTGACAATACATATTAAGTGTTGAAAATATCTTTAATAGTACATAAAAGTATTCCAATGGATGAAAAATTTGTAATTTTGTCAAATTAAACAGTAACATTGAAATAACCATTTTTAATTTCATAATTAATAAATCATGCATTTAAAATTTTATCAACAAAAGTATTATGCTTGCATGTCTTTGAACATAAGAAAAGTAATAAACATGATTGCAGAATAAATGTAGAGATTTTATTTATTTTTTGACAATATCAGATAAGTTGAAAATACGAGGGTAAGTTGAAAAATAAGTTTCCCCTGTTGACTATGGTCAGAGTTGTGTATGAAAGTCAAAAAATAGAATGAGACATTAAAGATATGACATACCTTTATTTTATTCTCGTACGAGTACGTTGAGACATTTGTCATATCGCTTGATAAGCTTCAAAAAGTCCTCCAAGAAAAAATCAGGGCTTTGCATATGGAAGAAGCGTTGAACGGCTATGGGCGAAAGGCGACACAGCAGGAAAACGCGCAAGTCACCGATACACCATTGGGTAGAGGTCGCTGCAAATCAAGCAGATGGCGCTGTTGCAGTGCCTGCACAAAGCAGAGACCAGCCTCTCATTTGAGTCCCGGTAGGTATGGAGAGAAGGTGCGTTTTGAATTCGTGGTCAAAGGAGGAAGTGAGAGCGGTTATCCGCTATGAATGGGCACGTGGAGTATCAGGAACAGAAATTCATAACCGCCTCGGGGAAGTCTATGGGCCAGGTGTGATGTTGAAGCAAATGGTGCGGAAATGGTGTCGCACATTCAGTGATGGACACCAGCAAGTGGAGGACATACCGAGAGCTGGACGGCCACGCACGGCGACTACAGATGCAAATGTTGGGAAGGTGGATGACATGATTAGAGCGAACTGGCGTATCACCATCGATGAAGTAGCGGAAAAACTTGGAATCTCACATGAGCGAGCTCAAAACATCATCCACGATATTCTTCGATACAGAAAAGTGTCAGCACGATGGGTGCCCCGACAATTGACCTCGACACACCAGGAACAACACATGGCGGTCAGCCTGGAACATCTCGTGCGTTACCATGAAGATGGCAATGACTTTCTGTTTCGGATTGTGACGGGGGATGAAACGTGGGTCCACCATTTCACGCCAGAATCGAAGGCGGCATCTATGGAGTGGAAACATCCGTCATCACCTGTCCGAAAGAAGTTCAAGACAACTCCCTCTGCAGGTAAAGTGCTCCTCACAGTTTTCTGGGACGCCCAAGGAGTTTTGTTGCTGGACTTTTTGGAGGTTGGAACCATGAATGCTACGCGCTACTGTGACACCCTGTCGAAATTGAAAGAGGCGATTCGGAAAAAGTGGCCTGGCCTTCTGACATCTCGCGTTCTGCTGTTGGATGACAATGCCAGACCACATTCGGCGACGGCAACGCAAAATCATATTGCAACTCTTGGTTGGGAGCGCCTACACCATCCGCCATACAGTCCTGATCTCGCACCAAGCGACTTCCATCTGTTTCCGGCTTTGAAGAAAAATCTCGAGGGAAGGTGCTTTGGAAGCAATACTGAAGTAAAACAAGCCGTTCAACGCTTCTTCCATATGCAAAGCCCTGATTTTTTCCTGGAGGGCTTTTTGAAGCTTATTAAGCAATATGACAAATGTCTCAATGTACTTGGTACCTTTGTGGAAAAATAAAGGTATGTCATATCTTTTATGTCTCATTCTATTTTTTTACTTTCATACCCAACTCTGACCACAGTCGACAGGGGAAACTTATTTTTCAACTTACCCTCGTATTTGTAACTTTATATAAAAATATTCCAATGAATTAAATTTTCAGTGTTAGTGTATAATTAGTTTGTGTAAAGTTTGAGTTATAATTTTTATCTTTATGATAAATAAATTATAAATTTAAAATTTTTCTGTCATAAGTTTTAAATTTACATCTTTTTGCATAACCATTGTAAGAAACTAGAATGCGAAAAAAATTTCTTTTTTTGACAATATCTAGTAAGTTCAAAATATGTTTGTAATAAAAAACCTTATATAAACATTCCAATGTATTAAATCTTAAATTTACACAAAAACAAATTTTAAAGGAACATTGAATTTACCATTTTTAAAGCCATAATAAATACTATAAATAAATCAAATTATAATTTTGAAAATTTATCAAATTTTTTACTTCTCTGCATTTTTCAGCACAATAGAAAAAAATACGTATTTGAGTCCAGGATCTGATTGTAAATTAATAATTTCGTCTGGTTATCTGTTGCAAACAACAAAACAAACAAAAATATGTGAAACTGGACGATAATTGCACTCAACATTCTGGGTGTTTCCGTGGTTATACTATTTCTTCACATGACTATTTCTTCATGTAGACGGGCTGAAAAAAAATACTGGTAAAAAGCTGTCTTTTCTCTTCAACCCTAATTCGCCGGGAATTTGCGGGTTTTCATGTGAACGGGGCTTTAGGAAGACTTTATTAGTATGTTAAAGAGGCCAATGGATGACAGCCTACTAGATAGAAAATTATTGAACACAAAGTGCATAAGGGTATAAATGTATAAAAAATAAAATATATACTATACACATATATAAAAATTGTGTATTAGAAAGCCAGATATACCTCTTTTCTTTGTGCTCTTTTTATTATTTATATCTACTATAAAAATTAATCGAAAACAAATTATGCTTGAGTTCATTCCCATGCGTTTATTTAAAGTAAAGACACAGGCAAGGAGAAAAGAAAGAACAGGCACTCTAAAAAAATAAAGAACTTTTTGCGAATGTCTAGAAATTTTTGTGAGCTATTATAATGCAATTAACTAATTTATTTTGAATAGTGATGTTATTAATAAGAATTTTTTTCTATATTAACATTTTACCTCAAACATCCAATGAATTTGTTTTTCCCTTTTGAACCCCTCAGAGCTTCTCTGGACCTTCGGTTGAAAAACACTAGTATAGACTAAATGAAATAATTTAGTATGCAAATTATTTTCTGCCATTTTTGAAATTGTCATTTAATAATATTTAAATTATGCTTTCAAGTAATATAATACAATAATGAATATAAAAATTATATAATCAACTATGAGTAGTTTTAAAGACAATCATATTAATTGTGTTAGAAAGATATGATTTCAATCATATAATTGCTTACAGTTGTGACAAAAAAGGCATTTTTTATGCTGGTTTCAAATCAGTAACTATTTTTTTAATACGAGAAATATTTTTTATAGTATAAGTGCCTGATGAAGAATATGTACAGAATAACACAATATTGAAAAAAATATACATAGTAGAATAACATAAAATCTTGTAAATACTGTAGGAAAATTTGATCTGGGTACCTTCCATTCTGAATGCGAGTACTTTATCGTTTATGCCAAAACGATCATCTTCGCATGATGTCTAGTACTGGTTCATATAGATATCCCTAAACTACTCTCCCACCAGTGAGTCGGTGGATAGGTGAACGATTTTTTTTTGTTCATTTGTTATGGAGAGTGCGTGTTTATTTATTTTTATTATTTTTTTTATATTTATTATTTTTTATTTATTTATTTTTCTTGTTTTTTTTATTATTATTTATTTATTTTTCTTGCGGTAGATGTTGCCATGACAGTTAAAAAAGCTGCGTTTTCTTACCTCAGTCAAGGTCAACAATGTTGGAAAATTCGATCTGGGTACCTTCCGTTCCGAATGCAAGTACTTTATCGATCACGCCAAAATGATCGTCTTCGCATGATGTCTATTTAGATACCACTACAATATGATACATTTTTCACAGATTTTGAAAATTACATGATTGTCACATGTTTGAACACCAATACTTTGAGTCAGCCATATGTTTTATTTATGACTCTACATCTTTTTGGCATGGAATGCACCAAAAAAAAAGTAATAAGTTTTTGTGATCACATGGTTGAAAGAAAATATTAAAGCTTCAATATAAGTTTGTTTGAAGTGTTTTCTTCAAAATATCGTAACCAGTTTTATGTTGTACGTTCTCTATAAAATTGAGATCTGGAGACTTGTTCTTGTCAGATCATTCTATATTCTCACAATATTGTCTTTGAAACATTTCTGGACTTCGTTTGCATGGTGATATGGAGCGTTATTGTCTTGAAAAATCAATGACTGATCTCCTAAAAGATCTTCTGTAGTTGTTCTAACAATTTATTTTGTATTATTTTGTGGTTTTCCCTGTTCTTATATATATAAGATGTGAGATCTTCCAACAGCACAAGAAGTCATGCAGCCTTTTATCATTTTCGTCGGGTGCTTTATGATTTGCTTCTGACTCTTAGGGCTGAATTATTTGAGTGTCATCTTACATAGGTACTATTTCTTTTACTTGGAATACAAAACTGATATTATTCTCCAATTATTACCTTTTCTTAGTCTTTAACAGTCCATAGTGAACAATCACTTACCCATTACAATCAAGTCAGTAATGGTTTTAAGTGAGTTTGAAGCCTCATAATCTAATTTCCTGCAGTCTTCCTCTCACAATTCTTGGGTACACATTCACATCTGATGTCAAAATCTATTATTTGAAAATTTGTGGTGAATTAAGTTATCTATTTTAAGTGAAAGCATGTGCAAGTACCCTGTCTTCACAAAAAGTTGTTTTTCGCGCATGAGCGAGTCCAGATGGTTTCTTGTTCACAATAGAATTTGTTTCAGAATATTTTTCTAATGTTATCACAAGGATAGAAAGACCACATATTTCTTCAAAAGTATTATTTTGTATCTTTCATTATGTTAGGATCCACATGTGCTGAGGATGCTAGTAGTCATCTTTGTTTACATTTGTATTCAGGATTTCTGTAGACTCTAACCACGGAGCACAATGAACCAACCATCGCTCAATAAACAAATCATTTAAAGAATACAATCTGTACTCGAGCAGATAAGTTATACGTAACTCAAAGTCTGCTTACAAACTGTTCAATATACATTGATAGAAATCCAACCCACATTTATAAGGCAGAAAGGAAAATTTACCCATAATTCCAATATTATCCATCCACACACTTCAAATTGCAACAAACTACTTTCAATACACTGAAACATGCTACACATTTTGTTCTTAACCCTTTATCACTACAATTGGTTGGAATTTTGAAGCATTTCATTGATTGAAGGAAACAATAAAATTATTACAGTGATCATATGTTTGTCTTACCATGGATTTTTCAAAATATCAATGAAACTATTTACTCGACATAAATTCTATTAACAGATTTGAAATCAGCATGAAAAAATACACTAGAACCAATCATAGTAGTTAAGATAGTACAATAATTTCATGGCAAAAAAGTCAAACTTAAGGACTAAGTAAAAAATTGAGTATATGTTCAGAACCTTTTGCCATCACTGTGTATAATTAACAAAAGTTCAGAAACCAAACAGATTTTTTAAAAGTTTTTTCTGTTATAGTGTTAGCTTCCAAAGTATCATTAAATAGGGTCTGTATCCAATATGCTTGTTGTGAATTAAAAACCCTTGCTTAGTTAAAAGGTTACTCTAAAATAAAGAATTGTAATTTTGTTATTGGCAAAAAATTTTGATTTAAGTTTTCTATAACATATTATTTGTATTGTCATTTTTTTTTTTACAGCTCAAAGGAAGAGAGACGTAGAGCAAATCCGTGAACAACATCCAAATAAAATTCCTGTAAGATATTGTTTAGTACTTGATTTATTGTTTTAATGTACTTAATGAAGTTTATATATAGAAAAAACAATTCTTAAATGTTTTTCATATATGTAGTGGTCATTTCAATTTCCTAATTTTCAATTCTATTGTGCTATTTATTATTATGGCAGTTTTTTTTAATGTTAAGTAATATATCTTGGCTAACTTTAAATCTGGCTAGTTTTAATTTTTTTAGTTAGTGGGATTTAGTAACTATGGATGATGAAATTTATTATTAATATTTTTGTAAATTTAAATCTTTTATTTTTTAAGCTCATCACTTTTTTTTTTCTAGCTAAGCTGCAAAATTAGTTCATTTTGTCATGAAACATATCCATGAGTGTACTTAAAATCACTTTTTTTAAGTGTAATATTGTTAAGAACAAAAAAGAGAAACTTAGTGTGAAAATTAACAGAAAGTTAAAATTTTTTTTTTTTTGGAAAACTAATTTCTGTTGGTATAGAATCAAGGAACAAAGTAATTTTGTAGTTGTTATATTTAAGCAGTATTTGTAAAGTGAGTGAGTCATTCTTCCTTAATGATATCTTGAAAAATAGTTACATCTTTGAAGAACATCTAAAAGTTGAAAATTGTCAAAATTCATTTTTAGTATGACTGGTGGATATAAAGTATGCTTATAAAACTGAAACAAGTTAAAATAATGAAAGGTTACAAGTTGAAATAATAAAACATTTAAATTCATGTAATTCTGTTACTTATGCCACCTGATCGATAATAACATCAGATCCAGACACAGAAGATTCATCGCTGCTGAGGGCTTGATTTTTACGCCTTTCGTTAGCCTTAGCTTTGAGTACCATACAGGTGACAATACGATTTTGCTCGGGTCCACCCCAATTTTGAGGGAGAACACCCTGGGGGTATTTGGGGGCCTCCCACCTCTCTTCCCGTTTCACCAACCTCACAAGAGGACTTGTGGCTTGACGGCTATTTAGAGTACTCCCATGCCATGAAGGCACAATACATTTACAAACATCCATGCCTCCTCCAGGATTTGAATCCAGGCCCTACAGCACTGCTGTCAGCTCATCTAATTCTGAAAGGAGTATTCCAGGTTATAAAAAAAATAGTAATGAATTTGGTCAGTGGTTCACAAAGTGGTTCCCTGATCATTTTTCAGGGGGTCAGTGGAAAATTAAAATTAATTTAGGGGTCCCTGAACAATGTCAGGGGGTCTGCACAAGGCTTAATATAAAATAAAAATTTTGGTCTGGTTTTATCTGTATGAAAATTTAAATAAATAACAATAATTCACTTGTATATTCTCGACTGGGTGTTGAATCTTATTGCGCATGGACAGGAGCATTTTATTGAAATATCCATAAGTGATTGACTTAAACCAATGTTTGAACAAGGATACCACAATTCTGGCTACAAAAACAGATCCCAATTTTATACCTGCATCATTAGTTATTGTACCGAAGTTGTTAACTACTTTCCTGTCTTCCAATTTGGTAGAATGTGGATTCAATGCTGTAAAAAATCTCATTGCACACACACAAGAAAAAAATCACTAAAAACCAGTGCTTGTGGGGATTTGAGGTTGCTACTCACAAACATTGAGATGGACATAAATACTCATAACATCGCATAAAGTTCATCCAAGTCATTAATTTTTATTTTATTTTAAACAAAACTTATAATTTCAATAAATAATTCTTCAACAAAGTGTTTTTTTTAAATTTGTAATTTTTATACTATGCATTTATGTAGCATTTTCTCTTGGGGGGGGGAGGTTTTGACTATTAAAAGGGATCCATGTGGGCAGGTTTTGATTTTAAAAAGAGTTCCGTGAGCATGTTTTGATTTCAGAAAGGGTTCTATGGTTTAAAAAGTTTGGGAACCACTGATTTAGGTGATTGAAGCAGAGATGTGTGTATGAATTGGAACAAAGTCTGAGAAAATAGTATTATTTAGAATCACTAACATCAGTTCTTTATAAAAAGTATTTTTAAACTGATTAATAAAATTAATACGAAGTTTTATGATATGCTACAAATTAAAAACATACTAATATTAATTATCAGTAATTAGCTTCAGATAAGATTCTTATTCAAGTAAGACTTTTTTTATATAATTATAAGACTTTTTTATACATTTTTTATATGTTAAATTTTTATTATGTAAGCATTATGTGTGCAAGATTGCTTGCTAGATTTCTAAAGGTAATGAGAGAAAGTGATAAGGAAGGAAGCTCTTGTTTTTGTATTTGATACCGATTCCATTACTGTATGTTATGTAATACAGATAACAATGATTGTTGGTTGAATGGCACTGAAGCCACTTTTGTTTTGTGTCTTTTATGTTTCCTGCTCTCTAGTATATTTGATGAAATTATTGCAATATAAATGCTGAAATTGTAATTCAGATTATGGGAATTTGATAGAATATCACTTTTGTTGGATTATTAAATAAATGGTAAAGTCTGATTTGTTTATGCCAGCCACCTAAATTTTTTTTGTAGATTACTAATGGTACTTGCACAATGGGAGGCAACTTTGAATTAAAGGACTGTGAAAAGGGCATGTTATGTGTAACTCATCTTATAAGAGCATGTTATGTGTAACTCATAAGAGCATGTTATATATGTATACTATACGTAAATGTGTATTATACTATTTCATCTCAAGATCTCCATGTAGCAGTAGGTAGAAATAATATACCATAACAAAACCTCATATTTCAAATGTGATTTTATATAAGTTTGTATTGATTTTGAATCGTTTTTTGTTTGGAATATTTTGAGATTAGGATGTTAAAAAATTTTGCTTTTAGCAGTTTTTTTTTTTATGTTGTACCAAAACTGCTAATACTATAACTACTATACTATACAGCAGTGTGTTATTTCTAAGGATACAATTGGCACAGTATTACACCCTCCCTCCAATTGATGAAAACCTAAATGTTAGATTATTTCCCATAACATTATTTTCTAACATCAAATATGTGAGTCCTTGTAAAGTAGCTGAAATGGTAGATTAAAAAATTTAATATTTCTATGAAAAAGCTTCTATTTTAGTGGTTTTTGAGGATAGTATAGTTCTCTGCTAATTAGTATTATTATAATTATTATAAATAACATCTTCATATAAACTTGGTCATTTGATGTCTTTAAAAGGGAATCTGTTTTCTGTTGTAATAGCATGTAAATGTCATATATTGCTATGGAATGCATTTGATAAATGGATCCAAATTTGTGTGAATGCATAATTTTTCAATTAATTGTCATTGTGAACCAAATTCCTTTAATTAAATATACTTTATGTTCTTGAAAAGAAAATATAATATGGGAAAGTTTAAAATGTTGTAGGACACACATGCATAAATTAGCTAGAAAAAGAAGGGAACTAGTTTGATATTGGGGGTAATAGCGCCAAGTGCTGCTTGGCCTGATAAAGATGACACAGAGCAGCACTTCTTGTTCCTGGATTGGAATCCAATATGGCAGCCTAGTGGTAATTTAATGATACACATTAATTTTAAAGAATTGTTTTGAAATACATTGAAATGTATTTCAAATAAAAGATATAGGAAGAGATTCAGAATAACCTAGATCAATCAATTAATAATGAATATCAATAACATGTAATAAAAAGTAACATGTAATAATAATAGTATTATAAGTGGCATGTAATAATGTTATAATATTATTTTATCGTAATTATATATAATATTCATATAGAACGATTTAATAACAGTTATTAGAAATAATCATAATATAATTTAATAGTAATTTTTTATAAAAAAGAATAATCGTCGAAATGTAAAAAAATAAAAATAATGCATAAGATTACTCGTATTACATAATTATAAATAATTATAAATAAATAACAAAATATATGTAATATTATTTATAAATAAATGTTAAAAGAAACAATTATAAATAACGAATATTATATGATTATTACACATAGTAATAATTACATTTTTGTATTACATTATGAATAAAATAATTACATAATGTATGTTAAAATTAATTAAGAATTCTAAGTACAAAGTAGAGAAAGCTTGCAATATGAAACTTACACTGCAAGTTTCTTCAATGAACTTCATCGAACAAAGAACATAAAGAAAAAACATTTTTAAAACGTAAAATAAAACGAAAATAAATTATTTATAGCGATAATTAGAAGCACAACACTTCTAAAAAAAATATTCTAGTACTCACTCATTTTAGAAATATCCATATTCGAAAATAGCACAGAATTAAACAGAAGATGCAAACAATAGAAAAATAACACTGAAAATGGTTAAATTTTTACAGAAATTAGCAATTTTTATTAAAATCGTCCGAAATTAATAGGGTTACAGCGGGAAAAAAACCTATACAAGTTATTTCTGATATATGTTATCCCCATGGCAACCACATCGACAGACGATAAAAATATTAAGGTAACCATATTGTAATGTTTATCGCCCATCTTGGCGAACATAAACAACAACTAGGCGTTATTACCTTCGATATCAAACTAGCACCAAAAGAAGACCAAACCGATCTAGTAGTGCTTCAAGTAAAACTGCTGAAACTTTCAAACCAAAGTATTGTTATCGATCAAATCAAAATATATAATTGCCTGAATCTCAAATAATGATAATAATGATTTCCTTTTCAAGACTTTGGTTTAACACCAAACTAAAAACCTGTGCCAAATGAGGATCTTCAGGTAACATAACTGCTCAGTGAATATTTTTGAGTTTTATGAGCAACAGGTGCAATTGTGTCATTTGTCTTTCAAGGTTGTGCTTGAATAAATTACTTGTATATAAATTTCCAAAGCTTCTACATCACACTCAAATGGCAGAAAGCTGTGTCAAATTTAAAACAGAAATATTTAGAGAATACTGTGGTGCTAAAATATTGGAAATGTAAAGAGTTAACTACTAACATATATTTACTAAGTTTTGTTTGTTAAAGGTGAAAAAATTAAATTGGATATACTTATAAAATATTGCTAATTTTATCAAAAAGAAATTTTTTTTTTTTCTTAGTTTTTTCCTCTCCATTCTTGTATCCCCAATTTCACATTTAGAACAATAGCATTATGATATTAGTAAGTAAAAAATTGATAAAAAATAGTGATTTAAGTATGATGTACAAATGCTAGATTCCCCCCTCCCTCCTTTTTTTACTTGGCTAGACAAAAGGTAACTTTTTTAAGGTATAGCAATTGGAAAAAAAGGGGAAATTTTTGGGGAAATTTTTTTCTTCACCCACCATACTGTTCATACACAACATTAGGGCTTGCAATACCCCATGTGTGACAGTTCTGAATATTCATTGCTCTATCTAAGAAAGGGGTTGAAAAACTGTTACTGGTGAGCTGCATACAGCTCTTTTAAATTTCTAGCTTTGTAAATAATTAAAAAAATAATTTTATCTACTATAAATTGTTTTTTCTTTCTCCTTATGAATATTCTATTCAAAAGTCTTACCTTATTTGCATTTAAAATTAATCATTTGACTGGCTTAAGATGTATGTATTAATTTGTTTGTCCTTGCAAAGTGTATTGAGAATCATTGGAAACATTAAAATTAGTTCTAAAGCAGTAAAAGTAATTTATTGGTAGAAATGCCACCATAGGAAGACACTTCTAAGTGATTTCGAGCAAAGTTTGCTTATTTGCATGCATGAGTTAGGGAGTACTCTTGAATATAAGCATGAGATACAAATAAACCCCCAACAGAATTGACAAAAACACATTCTGTATATTGTGACATGTTTAAGGGTTAATAGAAAGTTGTAATGACGTATGCAGGCACAAAGTCAATTTTAATTATTAGTGTAATTATTATTAGTCTATTTAATTATTAGTAGCATGAAATTTCAGAATAAAGTTCTAGTGGTATTATTTGTTAGAACTTTTTTCACTATGCTTTGAATCGTAATTTCAACTTAATAATATTTTGACATTGGTTGTTCTTGTAAAGCTTTTTTAAATATAAAAGAAAATATTAATTGGAGTGCAACAGTCTTGATTGCAATTGCTACTAGAGACTTCCCTGCCCCTTCCTGTGTATGTGGCTCTTTGTGTAAATGGCTCTTTGATACCTTAGTTATCTTGTTTTTTTTCAACTTGGCTCTTCTCTCCCAAAGTTTGTCAACCACTGATCTATGGCAAAATGCACCTTCTCCACTATCACAAAATACTCCATAGTCACACATTGTCAATGGCAAAAAATTCCTGAAAATTGAGTGCATTTGCCAGGGTCTGTATGGCTCAGTGCTTGTATAAGTGGATCTTGTAAGAGATACCACTTTACAATGTATTAAAGACTCTTGTGCTGTAAATCAAGGGGCAGATAAATCATGTGTCACTGCTCAGCCACTTGTTGAAGAATAATTGGAACTGGATGCTCTTTTGAATACAGCAAGAGGGACTTCCTCTGCAGTTTCTTAAAAATTTGTTTCCATTCTTTTCCTTGCAGTATATCCAACTCTCTTCAGATTTAGTAATAATCTTTTCCAAAGCCTGTCACAACATGGACTCTTTTTAAAAGAATTTCAAGCTTTGATATTCTTACAGTGCAATTGACTAATTTCTGCTGTTCTAAAGAAACAACTTGACCAGGAGCACTTGCTTTATTTATTTATGTATTATTATTATTTTGTAATGGCATGGTACAGAATGATTTTATGGCAGTGACTACTACTGGCTTATAATTCACTTCAAATTAGCAGCTTTCATTAGAGATTAAACATTTTCCAATTTTGAACTATTAGATCTACTGACTTGGAAATTTGACTGGCAGGTTTCTTTTGTTAAGTAGAGATACAATGAAAATGGATTTACTGGAAATAGTCTACTTAGTGGGGTTATGTGGACATAATAAATATACCTCCATTTTTGAAAGTAAAAAATAAATATACCTCCATTTTTGAAAGTAAAGTCCTGTCCTTTTTGATTCAAGAGGTATGGGCAATAAGAATATTTTTGAATACAATCAAAAGCTTAATGCTGTGATTTAGATCTCTCTCTAAATATCTTAAAATCAATATATAGCTGTTCAACCTCTTGAAATACTTAACGAAGCAGGTAGGTAACATCTAGTGCATATGCATATTTACATTAATGTATTTGCATATTTGATTTTCATGATTTTTTTGGGAAGCAAAGTGTTTTTTCATTGTATCTGTTACACCCATCTTTTACATTATATCCTTTTTTCCTTCAAAAATATCTTGATAAAATGCAGATTCAATATGGGGGGGGGGGGGGAATTAATCATTGAAGGCTCATTCATTATTTGAAGGATCATTTTATGTGAATGTTTTATTGCATTTTAAAATTATTTTTCAGGTTATTATTGAAAGATATTATGGAGAAAAACTTTTACCGTTGCTGGACAGAAGCAAATTTTTAGTTCCAGATCACATTACAGTGGGGGAGCTTAGCAATATAATAAGGTGAATGTCCATTATTTATTTTGAAACTTTGTAAAATAAAATCTTATTTTAATTAAAATTATCCTCATTTACTTCAAAGTAAAGAAATTTAAAAGAACTACAAATTGCATTATATATTTAAAAGAAGAATACATTTTTATATGTTTATGTTGGACAATAGTATATCCTAAAAGGCTTCATAAGCACCTATTCTTTATCTCAAAAGAATCAATGATAGTTTCCTTTGATGTTCTCTCAATTCATCTTTTCCAAGGAATCAAAAGCGAATTGTATATACATCTATATTTATATTGAGATTATAATCTTGCATTTAATACATTTAAGGATGTATGATTAGTGTTAAAGGATAAGACTCATACAACAGGCCACATTTGGAAGGAAGCCCTAATCTCTATATAAATAAAAATGTAAATGTGTGTTTTTCAAAACCGCTTATCTTCTAAAGTTCTTCACACACTGATTCCTCTGAAATTTTGGCCTAATGTTACATTTGAATCTGGACAGGTTTTTCAATTCCTACTATTAGTTCACACTCTTCCTATATATATTTATATATCTATTTCAAATTTTTAATTGTTAATAAAATACTTATTCATCTGCTCAATTTTAAATACATTTTTTAAACTTGTAGTGGATGATACTTGATGTTAATACAGTTTTTTCAAATATTAATTCCTTAATTAAATTAAAAAAATGAATAAATAGTAACAAACAGAAATAATAGTCCAACAGCATATATTAAAAGAAAAATCGCTCGTTGTGTCCCTGTAGCACTTTAAGACTTTACTCCTAAGGTCTTGAGTTCAAATCCCACCTGGGATGGCCGAATTTCTGAGAATGTAATTTTATTTTACTTGTTATATACTTATTTTGTAATTCACTCTAATTTTTTTTTAAATTTAATTTTTAAGTAATTTTTTTGATGGTGTGATTCATATGATGTCAAGTCTATCTCTGAATGTGAAAATGTATGCCTTACTCACAGTTTTTTAGGATCATTCCTTTTTTTTTTCTATAGTTATATTTATTGGTTTCCATATTTATCCATTTTTTTTTGTTCTTTGATAAATAATTTTATTTTTTTCAGTAAATCATTGTTAAAAAAATTATTCTTTCAACTCAAATTTTATTTTGTAGTTTTAGCAACGTTCCAATAGCATTGTCGCTTGATGTTTGCAATTCTGCTTATATGTATTACAATGTTATATTTTGTAATTTTAAGCTAAATTTATTTATCTCTTTATAAAGTGAAGATTTTAATTATGTTTGATTTTTGTACGTACTGACTTTTTTGCTAAATAGTTAACATTTCTAAAAATTTTGATGATAACATTAGACTGGCTGCAAAAGATTTATTTGGCACTTTTTCAAGTTCGTGCCCCAAACAAATAGCACACCAATTGAAATTTTTTGCCTATTTTATCATTCTCCAGTAAGTCCTAAATTAAATTGATTGAATTTGTGTTTTATATATATATATTTTGTACTTGCGTTTTTTTCCTGTTAACCATTTACCTCAAATCAAAAGACACCTCCAAATGCTGCAATATGTATTCAATAATTGGGAACTATTCCATGTATGTTGGAACACAATATATTCACCTGGTTTTAGAAAACTGTCTTGGATCAAACTGGCTGAAGACCACCAAAGAGGCATCATAATCTTTTGATAGTTTTGGTTTTGAGAAGTGTTGAGTTTGTAACCTTCATTTAAGAGACTCTTGTCACCAGATTCGAACTTTGCAAACCAAGTCAAATGGTATGTTTGCTTACTAAACCATTTCCAAGTGTGGCGTTGTTGTTTTAGGCAAGTGTTGTAGCATTAAGGCTGTTTTCGGCATAATGTTAACTAGGGCACAGATTTGGAATACTTTTTTATACTTTTTACTGGACAAAAAAGGTATATCATTTGAAAAAAAAAGTCCATTTTTTTTTCAAATACAAACTAATAAAACAATTTTTCCTAGTGTTGAAATAATTTGTGTTATATAGGTTTTTTTTTTTTTTGTCTTTTCCTTTTAATCAGGGAAAGAGAAAATTTGTTAAATAGGGGTTCAACTGTATATATATTTTAAAACAAACACCATATCTTATTAGTATGGAACTGCCTTTGAAATATATTGGAACCATGTCAATATCACTTATGTAATGAAGTATGCTTTACATTTTGAAATGTCTTTGTAATATTTGTTAATGTGATGAATGTTGGTAATCAAAGCAAATGACTGTATATTTCAGGAGAAGACTTCAATTGCATCCTAATCAAGCTTTTTTCTTGCTTGTCAATCAACGTAGTATGGCAAGTGTTTCTATGACAATGTCAGATTTATATGCAAGAGAAAAAGATGAAGATGGATTCCTGTATGTTGTTTTTGCCTCTCAAGAAGGGTTTGGTTGTATGTTATGAGCATTAAATTTGCAATCACATTAACTGCCTAAATATATCTCAATGATATGTATTAGTTGTTTTTTATCATTATTTTATTAATAAATGCCTTCGCTATTTTTTATATTTCTCTGATTAAATAATTTTTGTTGTGGAATTAGTTATTTTCATAAATGTTATTGGTTTTACTGTGTATATTCAATTAAAAAGCTTTTTATCATTTGCAATTGATCATCCTGTAATTTTTCTTGATTATGTATGGTTTAAATGTTTTGAATCATGTTGGTAAAATTAATTTTTATTGCAATTTGAAATGGAAGATTTAATTATATTATCTTAACTTTTTATTCATTCTGAATGCTTAAGTATAGAAATAGAGAAATATTTTTGTATTCTAAGTTATTTGAATAGTTTGTGTATAGTATATTCTGTTGTACTAACATATTATATTAAAGTAACCATGAATGCTTGTATATTTAATGAAATTAACGAATTAAGCATGAATCTAAATAAAATTGGAGATAAAAACTTTAATCATTGCATTGTGGATAGTATTTCTTTTAATGAGTATCGTAATAATTCTTCTACATTTTAGAAAAAAATGTTGCATAACAAATGCATTAGATGGCACAGAAGATGACACTGTGAGGGAAAATGGCAACACCGGCACCAATTCCAAAGTCAGATATCACAATAGGAGTGAGGAATCATTTTCAGAACATGATACTGACAGTTAAGAGTAACTATAGGTTCATGCATGTATTTGAAAGTTTTGAAAGAGTAAAAAAATAAATTGTTAACCTATTATTTTTCATGAAATTTAAAAAATTTTTTTTTTAGTTATCGGATATTGATGAACCTTTTACACAATTATTTATTTTTTCTCAAAAACGTGTAGAGAATTGGGGGTGCAGTTTAAAATTGATGGCGGCTTTGATTCAAGTCAATACGGTAAGTAAAATCAACTATGATTCAGGAATGTTAAATACACTAGTTTTAAATAGAAAAATTCTGTACAAGCCCCAACAGATTTTTTTAAAAAAAAAATACTATTTTCTAAAACTTTATACTTATTTTCATTTAAAACTTTTTTGCTGTTATGGAGAGTCATATATATTTTTTGATGACAATACATGAACATGTTTATAATCAGATCGAAAAATTTAGATTAAGTTTGAGAGGATGAATTTTCAAAATTAAAACTTCTGATTATGTGATTATTGTCGAATCTAGTGCTTAATTTCGTCTATCAAATCTCCTTCTTTAGAGTTAGCAATGATATATACGCACTTGAAGTATCTCCTTTATGATGAATCATTGTCACACCTGCAATATTTCATATTACTAATTAATTTTAATTTTTAGAAAATCATTAATCAAATCACACTTATCTGAGGCAATTTTCTTCTTATCAGAATATTTCCTGATCCTGAATTTCATACTGGGTAAGATTAAATTTTATTGAAAGAAATGGGTAGATTTAATATTTTACACATGTACATTATTCTCTTTTTACAAGATTATTTTACTCAATACTATAAGAGCAATTTAAATCCACCACATATAAATGTTGTTCCACCACATATAAATCTTTATTTTTAGATATAAAAATTAATTTACATGTCATTAATTTTATGTCACATTAAAACAACAGCACTCAACTCGTAAAGCTGTAAAAAATCTTTAATATTTACAAAATGATCGATACAGATACTACATTAAATACTGTTGATTATTTACAAGACAAAATTATATTTTTTGTACCCCATCAACCTATCTTTGTTTCATCCATGTCAAATTTTCTGTGGCCGCTGCTGTTTCTGTTTTTTTCTGCATATAAAGTTGCTTCCCTTTTCATTCTTGCGTCATATTGAACTTGTCATGGTGCTATTGCTGGTATCTTTGATGTTTAGGTGATTAATAAAAAGAGCTTATACACACACACAAAAACTTAACATGAGCAGACAACGATGTTTAGGATAGATTGAATACTAGAGATAAACTGTGGAGTGGGACAAGTCATTGATGCAAGGGGCCAAAATGGATGGTTACATTTTTCCTTTTGAAAGGGTTAGAAACTCAATTTCCACCATCCAACACATGTTTTGCTTTCGATTCTAAACGGCAGCCAATTTTCAGTATCATTAACACTGGAAAATTGCAGTTTAAATTCGAGTAAATAGGTAATTAGAAATTTAATGTTATATCTTGCAAAAGAAAATTTTCGGTTTTGAGGAAGTTTTCTGCCAGATGTTCTGAGAAGTGGAAAATGAAAAGCACTGGTTATGTTGAAGGCAAAAAAATTAATTTTCCCTCTTTGCTTAGTAAATCGTAAAAACATTCCAGGACTCTGCCAATAGACATTGCTATATGCAGAGGTGCACCATTTTCCATCCAAATGATGTTATTGAAAGCATTTCACTGCAGTAATTCTTGTATGAAATTATTTTGCAGCATATAGCTGTATAGCGAGAACTTCACTTGAGTCTCTTTTTCAAAGTACGAGCCGAGAACCATTGTGCTTGCAATGCTGCACTACACAGTAATTTTGTCATCATATGAATGTGCTGGTATTGCAGCCTGCTGACACTTGTCCATTGTATGCAATGTTTGGTGTTGACTAGGGTTCCTTTCCCGAGAAATCATAAGATTTTCAACCTTTTTGTATTCTCGGGAACGACATGGGGTTGAAATTATCTGAGGTAGCTAGTTTTGACTGGGCTGTGAATTCCGACCTCCAATATAAATTTTAGCTGACAGCATGGCTGCAATTCGGGATCATTTATTCCAAATTCCTTGGAAGGAGAAATGTCCCCCATCAGTGGGGTAAGAGTGTGTAATAAGATGTAGGGTTGGAGAGAGTTTTTGCAGCTTGTCGTAGGAAGGAGTCCTACATTTAGCCTGATCAGCTCCTGTCTGTCGAATGTGGCTTTGATAACTTAAAGTATTTATTTTTTAAAGAAACATTTCATTTGCTACCAGCATGACTATTCTGATATCTTGATTTACGCTGATAGTGTGAGTACTTGCACTTAAAATTACTTATTATTTAATTTGCTATTTAATTTTTTCCCCAGATACTTGTCTTCATTATAAACTATTTAATTGAATCAGCAGTTTCAAGAAGGGAATGAACCACCAAACCATTTGGTGGAGAATATTTTTTAAAAATCTCAACTTTTCTTATTTTTTATTTTTTTTAACCAACCTTTTATGTGATTCTTACATTAATATTTAGTTATTTTTATGTAACAAAAATATAGCAGTCTCATAAACAAGATATCATTTACACAAATAAAATCTCTTAGGTACAAGAATTCATATTTTTAACGTACATGACCGTTACTCCAGTAGCAAATAAATTTTCAAGTATTTATTAATATTTTTCTTTTAGTAGCAACATTGATTGAGGATTGATTAAAATATAATTGAAAATCGATCCTCAAACATGAAACTGGGTGAGGCTTTGAAAAATCCTCCGATATCAGCTGAAACTGTTTTTGTAAAGGGTTATTCAAAAAAGGCGAAGAACTAGGCCGAGTGACAAAAGTATAGGTTCTGCTTGTGTGTTTTCTCTCAAATCACACTTTAAAAAGGAATAATTAACTTATTTTTTGAATTTTTTTTGTTGAATGTATAAATTCTGAAGTTTATATGTATCCTTATTTTATATAATGATTATTGATATTAATTAAAATTAACATGTTTTCAAACTTTTTGAAAATTTGATGTATTCCTGGGAATGGAAAAAGCAGGGAAATCAGAAATACTA
Source organism: Trichonephila inaurata madagascariensis (assembly GCA_019973955.1). NCBI lineage: Eukaryota > Metazoa > Arthropoda > Arachnida > Araneae > Nephilidae > Trichonephila > Trichonephila inaurata. The sequence goes on from BMAV01012601.1 coordinate 26,798, forward strand.
GTTTTGACGTTGCCACTTAAGTTGAAATGGGCGTCGTCCATCTACAATATGCAAAGAGATCATTCGTTATCGCCATCATATCGGATAAGAAATTTATTTTAAAAATTGTTACGTTGTGATGATCCCCCGTGTGCAACATCTAGATGCACTGGAACAAATATGGAAAATTGCGGAGTGCACAGTGCAATAACTTAAGACTTTATACCTTTTTGGTATAACCATTGCACGTGCAGTACATCTTATAGCTTACATATGTCCTTAAATTTCTATGTGATGCACTTCCATGACAGTGTACATAGGAATGATGGGCTCGTTGGTGTGGTGTGGTAGCTAAGAGAGGAATACCAGCTCTGGTGTCATCTGCATCACTTGACCATGTTTCAAAATTATGAGGTCTGTCATCAAAGGCCCTTGTGTTGTTGAACAGTGTGACATTAATATTCACTCATTCACTAGGGAATGATTGGTCCCCCTGATTGAGGTCTGTCACAGGTGCAGCTAGTTTCTTCGAATTTTCTTGCTAAAATAAGCAGATCTTTTAGGGAACATGGACCACTGGTTTGGCGATGGTTCCGACGGTAAACACGCAAGGGTGATTTACCAGTTCACGAACTTTCGCAGTCGAAATCATTTCATCGGCATGTGCAAGCTCCCTGCTGTAGAACCACTATTCCCATACTGTTTTTTATCGGTTTTCTACATTTATTATTCGTCAAACGCCATTTTGTGATTGGTGTCTAGCTTTTGAAATATGCAGATTTCCCCCGTGTGTCCCATCTACCAATTTCTTCACTAAGATACAAAGGTAGCCTGTTACACTGATGATATTGCCATATGACACTCTGATATAAATCTGAATCAATCTGACAAAACCTTCAAGTAAAAGGAATTTCCTAGTGGTCAAACTTCTTAAAAACAAACCATCAAAAGACGTCATATAGTATTTTTTCTATGGACAGAAAACACAGACATCTCTTCAAACCAAACTTAGTCTTAAACAACCAATCTGTATCAAAAACTGAACATCCAGTTTACTTAGGACTCTTGATGCAGAGCTACGCTTTTCCGAACATGCCAAGAAATGTGCCGATAAATCCTTCAAAAAGTTGAGAGTCCTGAAAAGTCTATGTGGCACAAACTGGGAGGCAAGTCCCAAAAAATTGAAAACAACTTTTTTACCACGCTGTTTCTTTCATCATGTAATATGCATCAACGATTTCGTTAAATGCCTCGTGTTTGACCTTAGATAAGATAGATAGCATACAGGCTAGAGCCGCAAAGGTAATAATCGCTGTGGCTTCCACTGACAATATCAAATCATAGCTGTCTACAATCACTTGAAAGCAGAAATAGAATCCAAGTAGTTAGGTTTACCAACAAGATCAGAAATGTCGTGAAATAGATCACATTAGCAACGAAGTCTTTCATACATGGAGCAAAAACGCCAGGCTCAAACGATCCTCAACATTACAATTTGATGAAACAATCAGAAAACAGATTGGGCTGAGCATAATACGCACACATGTAATTTTACAGGAACCAGTGCAGTTCCCTAAAACTCCGAAACTTCTCGAACTCTGCTCCAAAAAAGGTCCAGCAGCTAAAATCATCCAAAGGAATCAAAACCATCGATTCATACTCAAAAGGCTATGTTTTTGCTTTCACTGATAGATCTTCAGATGAGACTGTAGAAAGTGGAGGAGCTGGTAGCAAATTCACCTTTTCACTAGGTAGCAGAACAAAACAATTCAAAGTCGGCGCAGGAAAAATCTCATCTAACTACACCTGTGAGTTCTAAGCCATACATATAGCATTGGACGAATATTTTAAAATCTCGAAGATGCAGAGAAAGCTGAAGGAATAATCCTATTCAGCGACTCCATAGCTGCCTTTCAAGCGATCCAAAATTAAACTCGGTGCTTGTTCTGAACAAACACAATTTTCTGCATAAAGTTCTCAGGTTAAATAAGAAGTACATCATGCAATGAGTGCCAGTCCATGTTGGAATTGACGAAAACGAGACCGCTGATGCCTTAGCTAAAGAAGCAAAAAAACTAAACAATGAGGAACTGCCTTTTGTAGTCACACTGAACGATATAAATCTTTTGTGTCTAGATTCAAAGACAAAACTATAAAATTTAAATACCAAGTTTCTGAACTAATCGGAAATAGGATTTTAGCAAATACCTTCACCAGACTCAGGACACGCCACCTGATAGGAATGGAAAATCCACAACAAGAACATACCTACAATCCGTGTGTCAGGAACTTCCCTGTCTTGCCATTCTGGCGATCTTGCAGCGAATTACTGACAGGACGATCTATATTCGGACAACTGTCTGGACATTGTCAACGTTTTATATAGAACCTTTGGTCCTACATGAAAATAACTTTCCATTTCCATAAACACGACTACCGTGTGTTCCGATCGTTATTTTGGTGGCCGTTCACAAAATTGTTTTTTGTGTTTGTATAACAGGTTCGTTTTTTGTGATACACGTACCGTTCAAACACTCTTGAGGGTTTTCTGATGCGCTGAGTATTTTGCGAAGAGGAACATAGGGCATTGCTCACGAAAATGTTTGAATTTCTATGACTGATATGAGAACAATGGCCCTGTGACCCTGGGCACAACTTTGTTGCCGTTATCAGAATCCCAAGCTCAGACCTCTGAAAAACTATAATAGAAATCTCATCTCGATCGATACCCAACCTGCGGGCCGCATGTGACCCACTGGACCTTTCTGAGTGGCCAGTTGCTCTAACAAATTCAATAATTTAAGAACAATGTATTAAAAATTAATTTTGCAATCCCATATATCAGTTTTTCTAACGATGGGGTGCTGGTAGGAATTGCTAGCTAACTTTTTTTTCTTTTTATAATTGTAACGCTTAGTGATAACAAATAACAGTGAAGTAGCGATGGGTGAAAATAATTTTTAATTAACCCTCATGCGAAAAATATCTAAAGAATATTTGTTATTTCAAGATGATTGGAATCTTGACTGTTTCGAAGAAAAAAACAAGCATGGATCAACAATTTGTTTAATTTGTCGTGAAAATGCTTTATTTAAAAAAATATATAATTTTTTCTCGTCACTATAACATTAAGCACGAAACTTTAAATGCCTCCTGTTTTTTTCGAAGATATTTTCAAGACCAGACAAATTGGTTTTCTTAAAATAGTCTTTGCAGCTGCAACAAAATATTTGGGGATGGGGGACTCTGGGATAATAAATAAAAGGAAATCGAAATTACACCATAACAGGGTAAAAAATGCATAAAACCTGTTTTTTTGTGAGCTGAGTTTGATGGAGTTTAATATAGTTTTAAAATGAAATTCAAAATTATTAATATTTTGATCAATTTCTGCCTTTTAAAGTACTTGAATTTATAGCATCTCCTCCTCCCACATTAATACTCATGTTGCGACCCGCATGAAAAGTTGGCATATACATGTGGCCCAAAAAAAAGGTTCACTGAAAAAAAGGTTGAGTACCCCTGGATTAACTAGAACGGCTGATAGAGTTCCGTATATGGACAAAGTTTTTTTTTATCACTAATCTGAATATTTGTATGTACACTCATAAAGAGAAAAAAAAAAAAATGACGCACTAAGAAGGAGTTGCCCGATTGTAATGAAATTTCGTATGCAAAGACATTTCAACCGAACTTGCAAATGATTAAAATTTGGTGTCCAACGAATGAATAACGGAAGCTACAGCGCATCGGAACTGCTCACTCAGCAGGTGTCTATAAGAAGCGATTCTCTATCTGATGGTGAAAATTTCTGCTGCATTGCGATTTAGGATACCTTTGAACAACTGAAAAAATGCCTCGCCGCTGGATTCGAGCTCATTACGAGCAACTGTCAGAGTTTGAAAGAGGTATCATTGAGAACTGAAAGAGGGAGGTCCCCACTTCCATCTGTGTCCTGACGATCATCGAAGATGTGTCTGGAGACGGCCAGGGCAGCATGCCGATCCTACTTTCAGTATTGCATGCCACGCAAGCCCTCAACCAAGAGTTCTGCTCTGGAGTGCCATTTTTTTTTAAGCCGGACCCCTTTGGTCGTCCTTAGAGGCACACTTACAGCACATCCGTACTTCGACGACATTCTGAGAACTGTTTTGCTACCGTTCCTTTTGCAGTACCCTGGCCTTATGTTTCAGCAAGATGCCAAACCCCATACTACACGTGTTGTTATGAACTGTTTTACAGCTTATCAAACACTTCCTTGGCCAGCCAGATCCCTCTCCATTTGAGCCTGTCTGGGATATGATGGGAAGGTGACTGCATCTACCAGGGAATGTTGATGACCTGGCCTGACAATTGGATCAAATTTGGCAAGAAATACCGCTGGAGACCATCAGGGTGCTTTATCACTCTATGTCACGTCGTGTAGCAGCTTGCATCCAGGCTAAAGGTGGGTCAACTCCTTATTGAGCTCGTTACTTTGTAACTATGTAACTCTGCAAAAAATCAATAAATTTTTCTGAAATTTTAATCATTATTTATTCTGTATGTAATCTTTCTACCCACCAATATTTGTCTCTATTGGACAACTCGTTCTTGGTGTGTCGTTTTTGTTTTTTTGTTATAGAGTGTATATATATACACGCACATAGTCGAATCATATTATTAAGACAAACCTATATGTTAATGTAATCGCAGTTGTGGTCAGTCACAAATAAGACGGGCAAACCAGGTTTTTGGAACATGTATAAAAATAAAGATTACGCTTTCGTATAGTAAATGTAGCTGCAATGCGTTAACACGCACTTTAACAGAGAAGAAAAATTGTGAGGAGAATGCTCTTTCAAGCAAGGGCTTTTTAATGACTATACAGAAGTGTTTGAAGAATGGGAAGAATTAAAGGTCATCGAAACAACTATGAATAAAAGTGATGCTTCTTATTATTTGCTGCATAAGCCAGTCTTTAAAAAAGATATTACTGCTAAATTTAGGCCAGTGTTTGATGCGTCCTTTGGAAATATGGGGAAAATTCATTGAATGATTTTTTTTATAAAAAGGACCAAACTTAATTGAGTAAATAATAGATATTACTGACAGATTTCGAAGTTAAACAGTTTAAATTTAAACGGACATTTAAAAAGCATTTCTTCTATTAAGTACTGATCCTGAATAGTGAGATTTCTTGCAATTTTTTTAACCAGTATGAAATGAAGCAAGAGTTAATAGGCATCTTACTCTATTCGTAGAGTTGTCTTTAATTGGCTGAATTGTGTTATCGCTGTGCTATATCAGGCACGATCGTATGAAATGAATCAAGGATGCTTTTTTGATTCTTTAATGAAATACTATTTAGAAATTAGAACGCTAAATTGTTCTCCTCTTGCGTCTCTAGTTTCGATTCTCATTTTAGTTTCTTTTTACTCGTTGTCATTGGAAGAGAATTTCTTTTTCACTATTCCTACTATATTAGTTCACACTCTCCCTATATATATTTATTTATATATCTTGTTCAAATTTTCAATTGTTTATAAAATACTTTTTATTCATCCATTTAAGTTCAAATACATTTTTTAGACGTGTAGTAGATGACACTTGATGCTAATACAGTTTTTCAAATATTAATTCATTAATTAAATTAAATTAAATTAATTAATTATAGCTTAAGATATATATTCCAGGCGATATTATTCCTCTAGATGGCAGCAACATTGGATAAAACAGCTTTTGTTAAAAATTTAACTTACCTGAATAATCATATGCTGGCTAGACGTCAGCATTCCTTTTGCACTGGTTTGAAGATAAATTCTTGCCAACTACATTCAATTTTTATTAAAAAAATGGAATTACAAATTTAATGTGGTTCAAACAATTTAATTTAAAAGGTGTTTTGCCACTTAATATTGTAATTCTGTCATATGTATTTACATATTTATATTAATTGTAATTATTTTATTAAAAGTAACTAAATTAAAAAAAATTGTTGACCTAAGTAGGAATTGACTTAATTTTTTTTATATTGTTTAAAGGTATCTTACATTTATATATTTGATAGTCTGTCGAAGGAATATATAGTTTACAAAAAAAATTAAAACTTTCCTTTTCTGTTGATAAATGTGTTTCAGGATTGTGATCGATATAAAAGAGTAAAAATTCATTCTGAAGTGAAATATTTTATCTCAAGGTTGTTGGGAAAGTAACTTAAACTTCTCTATTTTTGGAATGCTATCATTCATTCATTCTGACAGATGATCAGCTTTCATGTCTTACGAATTAAAATCATTTTTAACATCTGAAGGAATTGCTACTAGTCGTACTACTTGTAATCCAGCAGGAAATGAATAGGTTGAACGTTATAATGCAATAATCTGGAAAACTATACAACTTGCTTTAAGGTCTAATAATATGAAAACTGAACAATGAGAAGGAGTTATCCAAACAGCTCTGCATTCCATTCGCTCCTTGTTGTGTACAACAACAAATGCCACTCATGAACGAATGTTTTCTCACCCTCAAAAATCCCATAACGGCTATTCCATTCCTACTTGGCTTACAAAGCCTGGTTCAGTTCTAATGAAAAATCTGGTGCGTCTAACAAATATGAGCCAATTGTCCAAGAAGTGGAATTAATTGTGTGTGTGTGAAGCTAACCCTGATTACGCACATGTAAAACTTGGATGGAAGGGAAACAACTGTTTCTGAAAGACACTTGGCTCTTCAAGAGGGGAAACTACCAGATCTGAAGGTAACAAGAGTACATAGGAAAATCAAATTCATCCAGATCTGCAGCCAATAAACTCAGACTCAACCATCACTTTAGAAGATTCGACTGAACAGAACATGAACACATGAGCATTACGTACAGCTCATCACAGGCAACCTCCTGTAAACTTGAAGGACTACATCGCGGACTGAAATAACCAGATTAAAATTAAAGGGG